>BQNB010005853.1:80458-100197 GCA_026074375.1 Tanacetum coccineum | reverse complement strand
TCAATCGGATATGTCGTTGGTGGGATCTCCATTGGGTTGATGTTTCTTCGTTTGAAGATTGGGATGTTTGGTTCGGCTCTATTCGGTTGCCCTCGAAGACGTTCGGTGCTTTTTGATGATATTGTCCCGCGTTCTTTCTTTTGGTGCATTAATAGATGTCGTAGCTCTTTTTCTTGGGAGTATTGGTTGAAAAACCCATATTTGATTGTCTTGTAATGTTCTTTCTAGCTTCTTGCTAGTTTATAAATTTGCCGTTCAAAAAAAAAAAACTTGGTGTGGTTGGTTCAATCTAGTTCAAGTTTGTTCACAAGTCATCCTAATGTAGAATGTCTAGCTTGCATCTTTCAATTGTATAAGGTTGTGTTTGTTTTTTTAGAAATGCCTCTTAACAGCATCTTAATCTGACTCATTCAGACGTGATCAGACATTTGGGTCATTAAGACTGTTTGTTTTTTTCATGTCATCAGAGACAGACAGTAAGAGACAAGAAATTGTTAAGAGCGTTTGTTTTTTTTTTCTGATCATTAAGAGGGAGTAAGAGGCATAAACCTTTTACTGAACTAGATGTGAAGGAGATGTCTTAACACCTCTTAATGTGTTTTTTTTTACTTTTTTTATATTTTTATTTATTTTCTACTTTGCTATTATTTTTTTTATTTTAGTGCTTTTTTTTCATTTCTTGATTTTTTTTTTCATGTTTCACTTTTATCTTTTGTATTAAAAGTATTAAATAGAATAATTACATATGTTTATTAGATAAAGAGCGTATAATATGATATGTGTCAATTCATATATTGTTCAAATTGAAGGCTACAGTTTCAGACTCGTACATCTTAATTCTAACGCGACTCATTTAGTGAATTGTTTTAAAAGTTCAATTCAAACTCTGACATATTTATTTTTGTCAAATAAACATGAGATTGCATGTTTCGTTTAAAATACTTTTAACTTTAAATTGATTATGTTATAAAATTTGTTTTTTTTAATAAAGTTTATTTTTTGTGCGAATACAATCGTTTTATATTTAAATTATAAAAAAAAATAGTTTAACATATTTAGACATTTTTACCAAAACAAATAGTTTTATTTCATTCAGATTCAGATTTCTCAACCACATATTCAGATTAAGATGGAAATCAGATTCAGACTTTTCTTCCGAATATTCAGATTCAGATATGTGAATCAGATTCAAATTCAGAGCCTCTTAATAAACAAACAGTACCTAAATATTCGGTTTTCGATTTGGATATAATTTTCATAAAATGAAAACCGAACCGAACCAAAAACAGAATTCACATAAATATACACATATTTTATATATTTATATAAAAAAAACTCTTGCAGGGATGGAACCAGTGTGGGTTCCGGGGAGTCTCGTGAAACCCATCGAATTTTGCGGCACAATGTTAATTTTTGCGAAAAAATCTTAATATTTTATAAATGCATCTGGTCCAAGAAAATTGTGTTCCTCGTTTTATAATAATTTTTTGTAAATGCTTCCTTGTCAAATAGTGTCTTGGTTACTCAATTTTCAGTGTCGGTTTTGTAAAAACTTTGTCATGTAATAAAGTAAGATCAATATAAGTTCCACAAATAGTTTTTTTTTCTTCAAGGTAGGGAACATTTTAACTTTTTTACGTATGAGTGTTTGTTTTTTATGATAAAAGTTAAACTAAGAGGAGGGTAGAATGTAGGTCAAAGTTTGATAGCATCAAGTCATCAAGCTATATTATTGCCATGAATTTTGTACTTGTTGATGATAGTCAGGTTACCTTAATCCGTACGATTGATTCTTTTTGTCCCACTTAACCCACTAGATAGTCTGTGTGTGTATGTTAGGCTTCTTTTCTCACGCCTTTATTTTATATATGATCGACATCGTTTAATTGATGTGTTTAATATATGTAGTGCTGAGATAATAGATCACGGTTAGGACTGTATTGAGAACCAAGACCCGAATAAGATTGATCGGGTTGAACTTATTTCGCGTTGGATCCTCGATTCTATTGTTCTCATATTCAGTATTGGAGCAAAACAGGTCAAGATGTTAACCGAAACAGGACGTGATGACTCAGACATGGACTGAACATTTCGGTCTGGCGTTTTGGATCAAATTGGTTTTCGGTCCGATCCGATTTTCAAACCGTGATCAACCCTATTTGTATGTATAAACCTATGTGATTCATCTTATTGGTGACAACTGTTGAACTCATTTTCTTGTTAACTAATAAATCACTGCCACATATAGACATAAATGTAGTCACATATTAACTGTCAATTAGTTTCATATTTTTTGTCAAGAGTTTTCTTCATTGATAACGGATTGTTTTATACGGCGGTCTAGTAGTTTGATCAGGGACCTGTTTTTAAGCCACATAAAGTCGGTTTTTGGGAAGAGAAATAGTTGAACCGTCTATTTAACTGAAAATGAGGAGCTCGGTCAGGTTGATCCAAAGACCTGGTTTTATAACATTGGTTATAACTTTTTATCAAAAGACTACCCGAAGGACATGTAACTTAAAGTGTAAGCCGGGAGTTCAAACTCTTAAATTTAAATCAAACTAATGTATTGTCATAAAAAGAAGAGAAGAAGACGCTAATGCCATGATGAGCATTATATCAAGACGTCCACGATGAGCGTTATATCAAGACGTCCAAGATGAGTGTTTTCGTGTCGTCTAGACAAAGCATATTGAGAGAAAAGATGAGTTTATAAACTCAAATCAATAGTAGGATTACATGATTCATGTGTTGTACAATTTGTACAAATGATTGATGAAAGGAAGTTTCTGATGTTAGCTTTTTGTGTCTAGTACATCAAGTCATATTATTTTGTCAAACTTTGGCTAAACACATTTTCAACCATTTTTCAAAATGATGGTATAAGTGTACAACCCACAAAACTTTAAAAGTGACCCAATATAAAAGATTCGAATAAATAAAGTTTTATCGTCCTTTTGTCAAGTGTACACGTTTTGAAATATGAAATTGCATACGTAAAGAAACCAAGTCAAGTTTTTATTAAAACATAGAACAATTATCAATACCATATTCGGATAATATTAGTTGCTCGTAAATGCTACTAGAAGTAACATTTTGATTTGAAACGTTTAGAAAAAAAATAAGAGTGTTAGTTGCTTGTTTTCAAACAACCATTTTGTGCAAAACGCTAACTACTAGTTGTTAGTTGCTTCAAAACGCTCGCAAACGCTTGCTAACAAACATACCCGTAGAGGTTATTACAACTTCGGTACAGAAAATAAGTCCATAAGCTTAAAAATAAGCCATAATAAATTGGCTTGTAAAATATAGGCAGAGTCAAATAAGCTCAAAACCTAAAAATAAAGGCCAAAATGTAGTTTAGTACCATGAACTTGTCCAATTAAAATTTCTAGTATCATAATCTTTTAAAGATACAGCATGGCACCCTGAACTTGGCTAAGCGAAATTTCTACTATTATTGTATACTCATTTAACAATTATGCATGTTAAGAACTTAACAAACGTTATCCTCAAAATTACAATATTTATAATATAACTACCAAATGAGGGTAAAAACAAGCCGAGTCGAGCCCAAGGTTGCTATCTCGAGCTCGGCTTGTTTATGATTATAAGTCTCGAGCTCGAGCTGGTTTCGAGCCTCGCGTTCTTAGGTCGAGTTCGGCTTGTATGAGTTAAGCTTATAAAAGCTCGAAACAATCCAATCTTAAATGAGCTCGAGCTCAAGCCTTGTTTGGGGTCATTTAATAAACGATTTCAAGACTTTATTTTGTATATGCGTTTATCACGTATATTTGTATATGTATATTTATATTTCACGAGCATAATAAGTGAGCTTGAGCATGATGTACTTAAAAAACCAAGCTCGAGTCGAAACCTAGCTTGTAAAATCAAGCTAAAAGTATGAGGCTTGAACGAGCTCGAGCATAGGCAAGCTCGGGCTCGACTAGGTCTCTTTCTACATTTTTACCCTTATTTGATAATTATACTATGAATATTGTAATTTTAAGGAAAACGTTTATTAGATTCCTAACGAGCTTAACCGTTAATTGGGTATAGAGCAGTAGAAATCCCATTTAGCTTAGTTGAGATTACCTTATTACACTTTTAAAAGTTCATGGTACCAAAAGTTTCGCATAACCAAGTTCAAGGTATTACTCTATGCCAAAAGTTCAATATAGACCCAATATTTGTCATAGACCCAATGAACCAATCATAGCCATTCATTTTTTTCATCAAAAATAAAAAAAAACCCACTTTCCCTTTTTTAAAAATAAATATCCACACACAAACGGCACCGTTAATTCGTTACGCAAAACAAAACATACCATCGCGACGAGAATTAAATTATCTTTCTATAGAGGGGCGACACTATATACTTTCGACGAACTTTTTTTTATGATTTTATGAAGTCATAAACGATTTTTATGAAATCAAATATATGATTTTTTGAAAACATATTGATTGTTTGTTCGAATCATATATGAATTCGTCATAACGAACATATATTATTTTCGTAATTGCGTAGACTGAAACAAAATTAGAAAAAAGTTTGTCGGAAATCACAAACATAATTTTTTATGAAATCATATATGGAATTTTATGAAAATCAAATATGATCCGTTATAAAACGAAACATATATGATTCGTTATACGAATCAAAGATGGGATTTTCGCAATTCGTAGACTGAAAAAAAAAATCGAAAAAAAATCGTCCTCGAAAGTATATCGGCAACCCGTCTCCTGAAAGATAAAAAAAATACTCGTTGCGATTGGTGTATTTTTTTGTGGTGTGACGATTACCGTTTGATAAGATATTTTATTTTTAAAAATAGGTGGAAAATAGTTTTTTATTTTTGATGAAAAAAATGAGTGTTCAGATGGTTCATTGGTCCTATTACAAATGTTGGGACTACATGAACTTAACTCATTATTCTATAATACATTTTCACAAATGTCGGATGGCACTGAAGCGCTACGTGTGCTTTGCTACAAGTGCAGGCCCAAATCCTAGCCCCAAAATTTGGCCAAACTAAAAAAAAAATTTACAAAACAGATTCCTCAACTTTTACTGTTTACGACTTGTTTTCTATAAATTTTAAAAATAAAAATAAAAAAGGCCCCTCAAGTTTCTTTTATTCGCAACTTTTTTACATAAATTTTTTAAATAAAAAATATACGGACAGAAATGCTTCTGGACCACGAATAAAATGAGACCAGTATTGATATTTACCAACCGAAACTTGCACAACAACAATGCAAAAAACTTAACTCCGCGGCACAGAGACGCAACGCGCGTGGTATTTACCACCCGATCATTATACCTACATTGTCCACACTCTCTAAGGCAATCTCAAGCAACAATGCTCTTCAAAACCTCATTTGGTTTATATCTATACCATATATAAATTGTGAACCCAAATACTATTTCATTAGTTTTTGTATTTTATACGTTATCTCATAACAATCTATAACTATGTTTTATCAGATTGTTTCTTTGCTAAATAAATGTTTCACAATATAATCTTATAGCATATCTTGCTAATTACATTTATTTTGTGAACATTATATCAACCATAACTTATGTAAATTATAGCCAATAGTTCAAACAATAAAACACAATAGCCAACAAGTATCAAAATGCCAATGTTTTTTTCTAATAATACCTTAAAACTCGCCGCCCAACGGGCGGGCCTTGAATCTAGTATATAATATAATTGGAGTGTCTCCAGTTGGTGCCCTATTGGTCAGAAGAGTTGCCGAAGCTATTCTTTATGAGGTGGATAATGACTGGTGCCAAAAGGCACCCGAAGTCAAGGTGTTTCCGTCAATTCACAATTTTTTTTTTGAATTATCTAATTGGTATCATCATGTTTTACTTTTTATTACAAAAAGGAGTGTGGTTGACCAGTTGGTGGTGGTGTAAATGGAATTGCTTTGAGTAGTCTTTATCCCATCTAATGACATCAACTGTTCCTTCTTTTTAAAGGTTTAAGCATTTGCTCTTCTACTGAGGCACTCTGGTACGAGTTTATCGCTATGTACAACAATCGAATTGATCAATCAGAGTGACGCAACAGAAAAAAGAGATCACGATATCGAACCTAGATGACTAGAGAGTGGAGACAACTATCAATTTGGCCCCCCTCTGAGTTCGACTCCAAGTGTAATTCATGTACCGGAACTAAAGTCTGACTAACTACGTCAAAGACACGCCACTCGCTCATAGGAGTAAACTTAAGTTCTTATAACAATTTATCTATATCCAGAAAAACATCGGAAAAATAATGTGCCAGTGATTATCGTGGTGTAAAGATCGCCTACAGTGAGTAGTTCACTTCATATAGACAGAATGGAAGCCGAATTCCCAATGGAGATTTTTTATCACTTGACCCGTTAAGAAAGTGAATGCCCAGATAAAGGCCTAATTACTATCCATATAATACATGAAGATTATAGAAAAATGGAAGCCCAAAAGATTCGGCTCGGCTTAGCATTAAAACTTCCCCATAAAAATCTATGGAAAGATAACAAATTGTGCACAAATATAAATGATGCTGTTTATGCATCCCATGGACTGAAAATTCAAATACTAAAAACGTATTTAAAACTTACTGGATTAGTCACCCGATACAGCAACTAATAGTGACGGAAACAAAAACCTCAAATTATTCTGATTCTGATCCAGCAACAATTGGAAGCCGGGAAACTTTACATAAGCTATTGTGTCTTCTCTCGCTAACGGTTTTTCTGTTTCAGTTTTCTGCTTTTGCTTCGATCACTTTCTTGGCAAAAGAAGGTAAGCAGAAAGCAGCTGAATGAAGCTGTGGAAATTGGCGCGTAGTTTAGATAGCGAATAAGATAACGAATAATTTTACGTTCATAAGTTTGAAAAATGGTTAAACAGTTTACCTCTCGGTTGTAGAACTTCAAGGGTACCGTACACTTGTTTTGGCTTTCGTCCGCGTCTATTGGGTTGATTGGGTTTTTGAAATCAACTTCTGGTCCCTCAGTAGAACATAACATGAAGCCGATAACCCCACTGAAAGTCGAATAGAATTCAGATATTGAACGTTAAAAACTTAGTATAATGGCCAGAAAAAGCACTTTTCTTCAATAGTTTAGAGTATATTTGAAATTCAGAAAGCTCGTGACTCTTAAATAAGAACATAATCGTCAAAAGAAAGAATAGTGTTTCATTTCATCTCCACTCGTATTCAAGTAATGTAAAAAGTTAAAGGATGAAAAAAGAGATTACCTCGGATATGTAGGAACTGTGGTCCAAGCATAGTTGACAGAGCCCTTAAATATTTGGCGACAATTAGCAACAATATCTTCAATGATATGCATGTGAAGCCAAATACTCTCGGCCTGTGTACACATAACGCCACCTGGACGAAGTGCTTTTGCAACTGACTCAAAAAACGGTTTCTCAAAGAGTTCTTGTGCAGGACCTGAAGTAACCCACCATGTTAGTGTGTCAAAAAGAACTTTCTGCAATGCCGAGAATCAATCTTCGCCATTATATTGAATTAGCAAAATAAATACTTTTTAGGGCCATTAGTTTGGACTAGTTTGTTTTCTGTATACAGTAAGATTTTAAGTAGCTTGTATGTTGAGCGACATTAGGGACTCGTTCTTACAAGGGGCATATTTTTCCAAAAGATCTAGAGTCGGTTCTAACGAGATTTACAGGGGGCGTTGGAGGAAGTGGAAAGAATGAGGAAATACCGATCGGATCTGAAGAATCAACTATGACAGCATCATAACTTCCTTCTTGGGCAGCCTTTAGAAATGCGACTCCTAATAGATTGAAAATCATATAGAATTAAAACTTTATAATACTGATACAATATATTAAGATGCTAATATAAGACAAGATTTTTAAGATGTATGTATATACCATCACCAACATGGAGTGTGACACGGGGGTCTTCGTATCCAACAGCTACATCGGGAAAGAAATCTTTAGAAACCTGCAAAGAGAGAAAAGAGTTCACATCGTTAACTCGGTTATAAGAAGAGGCAATGATATAGCTTCGTACCAAATTTGTGACACTTAGGGCCATTTTAGATGTGCATTTTCAGACGGCAAAGGTTGTGCCATATGATAATTCAAATAGTACAGTTAAGAAGGGTCATGATGACTCACATCAACTACCATCTTATCAATCTCGCATATATCAATATGCTCAACTGAAGAATGGCGAGCTACTTCACGCAAGACACCACCATCTCCTCCTCCGATAACCAACACCTGCAGATAGAGGAATGTAAGGCAAATTAGTTTACAAGTGGAGAAACTTTACAATTGTCATACCGGCAAACAGCTGTGAACTTTTTATTTGAAACTCAACAATATATAGTTATAAGAGGTGACAGACCTTCTTCGGGTTGGGAATCGAACAAAGTGGGAGATGTGTGATCATTTCTTGATACGCGCACTCATCTCTTTCTGTAAGTTGAATTACGCCATCCAAGACAAGAACCTTCCCATACGTTGCAGACTGAAACAAGCAAAATTTACATTACTCATTGTTCTATACGTAAACGGGAAGAAAAAAATTACATCATAAATCTAAAAAAGCAAACGGGACAGTGTCCATTTTATATAACACGAAACTATAGCAGTATAGGTGAAAACGGATCTTATAGATGTTGAAAAATCGAATACCTGGAAAACCATAACATCTTGGTAATCGGATTTTCCCTGAAACAGTATCTTTTCAACTTTCAAAGAGTGTGCCTCGCCTGCATGTAAATGAAAGAGACTGTCAAGTGATATATAATCGCAGACAAACATGAAGTTAACACTTTCTATTAACTCTCGCCAAACTATAACACTTTCTATCACTAACTAAAATCTAACTTACCAGTTAATTCACTGATTTATCGTGTGTCGTCCTAACATCAAAATGATAATATTAATCTGTGTCTCTATGATTCCTTTTTAGTCAAAACTGAGACCTCTTTTAAATACTGACTAACAGCCAACGACTCCCCTTAAACTAAGTGTATAAAAGTCTAACTTAGTCTCGATGGGCCATAGAAATTGAATATCAAGTATCACGCATTGGACCTATAAGAGTCACTATGTGTATTTGTTTCTTTACCAAGACTATAAGGCTTTAAAGTTCACAAAAAAAAAGTATTTCGTAATATTTTAGTGTTAAGGAAACCATCAAATAGACTTGCAAAAGTAAAATATATTCGACTTGAGTAACTTTAAGTCAAATTTTTTTGTGCACAACTTTATGCACATGCTCGATTTGACATTTTGATTATCTAGTCAGATGTATCACTAAGTGTGTACAGTCCAAACAATCATGACGCACTCACGCACCATGTTCCAAAAACAGAAATTTTAATTTAGAAAACAGGCTTGCAAATCAACACATTGTATAAAGTGAAAAGCCTCTAGAAGCTATATAACAAAAAGATATGTCAATACAACAAAACATATTAGAGTGACTAAGCATATATCCAACTATCGATACCCCATACCCAAAAACTAAGAATTGACCACCAAGACAGAACGTCATTTATATACTTTATAGACAACGAAAATGTGACATTCAAAATAAAAGCCAGAATTAGTTTCAAAACTCAGAAAGAAGTAACTCGATTTTGAGTATGGAAGTATGAACATGTACGAAACAAAAACGTTTAACGGTATGCATATAAGGTTTAACAGAGGCGTTTGTTTTAGCTTATTTGATGTACTTACGAGCTAACGGAAAACTTGATAAGCTCGTAAGCTCATTGTCTATGGCTTATCCAGATTATGAGTTTATATAAGCTATATAAACTCATTTTAATAAGCTCAAAGCCATAAAAAATGAGCTTACAGGCTTAACAAAGTTTCATTAAGCTCGTAAGTCCATCAAATCAGCTAAAACAAACACCCCTTGATAAATCAGAAAACCAACTCTAACTCTGTATTTCTGTAAACAGGGGAGAACGAGAATTAAAAATCACCCGGGACCATAAACACATTTTTTTAGGACAAAATGCGTTTCCAATTTTTTTTTTCTTTTTTACAAGAATAAATACTACGGCGCAAAAGTCCATAGGTGTCCCCAGACCCACCCTAGCTCCATAGCTATTGCCACGCAGATTTAGGCACAAAATTATGTGTAAGTGTAACTAGTTTATCGGTATGCAAAAAAGTGGTCCCTCTATAGACCAATAAACTATTGTCACGCATATTTAAGCACAAAATTAGTCATATATTCACTTATGTCAATCATTTCTCATGCAACAATTCTAATAACATAAACTATTGACATGCTTAAATATATGTGTGCCTCAATGTGTCTGTCAGTGGTTTATTGTAGGGGTGGTATAATTTCTGACCCGACACAAAACCTAGCCTGAAATCAACACAAAAATTAACAGGTTCGGGTCGAGTCTAAATAGACTTCGGGTCGGGTTTGGGTCGATCCATCTTACCCGTTCATTAAACATTTGAGGTTCGGGTCGGATTGGGAACAAATTAAGCGGGTCAACCCGCTAACCCGTTTAAAATTTTTTCTAAAATTAAAATATATTTATATTATGTTATACGGGTTAAATAGGTTAATGAGTCGACACACAAACCCGTTTAACCTTTTCAAGCTGTGTAATCTATTACTAGTTAAATTGGACATGTTTGGGTTATGCGTGAACGGTTACTTAAACGGGTCAGGTTCGGGTTAGGGCTTTCTTACCCGTCAACCCAAACCCGACTCGAACTAGCCCTGCTACAACCAACAGAACACTCTGGTTCACACCACTTATAAACTATTGTCACGCGTATTTAGACACAAAATTACTCCCTCCGTCTCATAATAAGTGTCCACTTTGACTTTTCTTAGTCTTTCTTGTTCAACTTTCACTTATTTATATTATATAATACTTGATGAAAATTATACCAACGAAAATACATTTAAAACCCAATTCATTCATATATTTTTCATCAACAGTGTCATTCATTTCATCTTGTACTTAACTTTTGCATGAGAAAGAAATGAGTGACAGACGTTAAATATTATGACTAATTTTGTGCCTAAATATGCGTGGAAAATTGTTTTTTTTTCTTTTGAACCGGTAATTGCGCTACATGGCCCTTAGCCATACAACAGGTTGGCAATGACACCATTCCCTTTACGCACGCGGGAGAAAAAAACCCTTATCGCCTTAGACAAGACTCGGACTTGGGACCTTGCCATTATGGAGAGTAAAACCTCCATACTATTAGACCAGTGGGGACGTTGGTGCATGACAATAGTTTATTAGCCCGTGAAATAGTGTCAATACTTTTCACGGACCAAAAAAACTATTGTCACGTATTCACGCATTGTAATCATTTCTCGTAGGAAAAAAAAGTAAAAAAAAAGTTACCACTTACCAGTCACATGGGCTAATTTCAGAGAACCAGCCAGGTATAACTGAGGAAACATTTCATTTTCCATTCATTGAGTTTCCTCTTTTTGAGCTTTTCATCGGTGAAGCACCCATTTTTTATGTGTGGTAACTGAAAAATGAAGATGATGGTGATAAAAAGAAAGAGTTGATAGATTCTTGTGGTGTGCTTAAAAAAAAAGCAATGATATATTTTTCTGGATTAAAAGGTGAGATTATGTTATAGTATGATGTGCTTTCTCTTGATTAGGGTTTTAGTTTTTGTTTTTATTTATATTTTCTTTGGTATTTTGTTTTGACTTTTTGGGAAAGGGTTAAAGAGATCTTTGTCTTTCTTATTTTCCTCTTTGGACTATTAAAAGCTAGTACTATTTCATAGTTCATACTGGTCGACATCCTACCTCTTACGCTTCCCCCTTGTCCACTTTTTTTCCCCTCTTGTCCCTTCTACCCTTATACTTGGCAAGGATAACGAATCAGGAGTCGGACCGGAATCAGAAATCTACTCGAATCAAGCTTAAGGAGAAATAATTGCATCGTTCGTTTTCATGACATTGTAGATAAGATGATTGACTTTTATTAACGCAGGGTAAACGTGCAAATTATAGGTTAATGGGTTCGATGTGTAATGGAGGCTGGATATGTATTTCCTCATACTCTTGACTGTGAAAAGCCTATCATTGCTAATAGAGCACTCCCATGTGTCAATATCATTGGAGAGGCAGAGGCTAGAAAGAAGGTTTGTTAACTCAAGAAGTTCTTGGTTTTCAACAACCGATCTCGGTTGTCTAGTCCAAGCCCACGAAAACATTAGGCCTGGGGGCTGGAGATGACTTACTGGGCTAAAGGAACCTGGCCCGAGCACATTGATGTTTGCACCATGGACATGGGAGGAAACAAAGGTTGAAGTAGCAATATGTAGACCGTTTGAATGAGGCATAGGCGCACACTCAGAAACTAAACACTCTAAATTAGATTCCAACCGGTATAACCTTGGGAATGTTTCGCACAATCGTGGTCCTCCAAGCCATGGGTCGGTCCAAAAACGAGTTGTACGGCCATTTCCTATTTTTCTTTTGAAAATCGACGAAAGAGTGATCCCATAGGAAGAAATATCATCTTTCAACTTCATAATTTGATACCACGGTCCTGACTTGTATGGTGAGGAAGAATTCATTGTAAGGCCACCGTCTTTACAATGGATGGAAACGATTATTTTTCTCCATAAAGCGTTTTCTTCTAAGAGGAAGCGCCACCACCATTTAACTAACAATGCTTGTTTAAAAATTTTAAGACTACCAATACCAAGACCTCCTTGGTCACGTGGACCAACTACTTTATCCCAAGCAACCCAAACAATTTTCTTTTCTTCTGAATTTCCACCCCAAAAGAAATTTCTTCGAATGCTCTCAAGCTTCTTAATGATAGAAGCCGGAGATTTGAAGATGGAGAAGAAATAAACACATAGACTACCAAGAACGGATTTTATGAGAGTTAAACGACCACCATAAGAAAGTGTCTTGCATTTCCAATTAGATAGCCGTTGCTGGAATCTATCAATTAAAATTGACCAATTAGTAGTTCTTGACATATTAGCACCAATTGGTAGACCCAAGTAAGTACAAGGAAGTTGGGAGGGTTGACAACCAATTGAACATGCGATAGAGTTGAGCTCACTTGAAGAAACTCCAATACCAAAAAGTTTGCTTTTGTTGAAATTTACTTTGAGGCTGGAAGCTAGGTGGAAGCAAGTAAGGATTCTTGATAAGTTTCTTGCATTCGGGAGTGACCATTGACCAACAATAAGAGCATCACCCGTGAATTGAAGGTGTGAAATTAGAACCTTATCTTTTCCCACTTCGGCCCCAAGGAATATGCTCTTGTTTCTTGCCTCGATAAATACTACATTTAGAGCTTCAACCGCCAAGATGAACAAGAAAGGAGAGAGAGGATCGCCTTGTCTTAGACCCTTTTCCATTTTGAACTCATTGGTTGGTGACCCATTGATAAGAATCGAGGCATATGCTAAATTAAGACAAGAATGCATCCATCACTACAAAAAAAGGGGCTTTTAGTGATACAATTTTTAATGACACATAAAAAAAGTGTAAGTGAAAGTGCATGTTTACTTACACTTTTTAAAAAAATGTAAGCAAAAGTCTAGTTTTACCCACACATTTTAAAAAGTGTAAGCAAAAGTCTAATTTTTACCCACACTTCATATAAAATGTAAGTAAAAGTCTAATTTTTCTCATATTTTTAAAAAAGTACTAGCAAAAGTCTAGCTTATACACACCCTTTACAAAGAGTGTGAGCAAAAGTTTAGTTTTACTCACACTTTTTGAAAAGCGTAAGTAATAGTCTTACTTTTACCCACACATTCTAAAGAGTGTGAGTGAACATACTTTCTTTTAACTACACTTTTTAAAAAGTGTAAGGAAAAGTGTAGTTTATATAAAAAAAAAGTGTCGGGGAAAGTTTAACTTGTATTTAAGGCTAATCATGGTCCGAAAATCAAATCGGATCGAAAACCGATTTGCTCCAAAACACGGGACTGGACTGGACGAAAACCGATTTGGTCTAAAAAACGGAACCGAGGACCGGACTGGACGAAAACCGATTTGGTCCAAAACACGGAACCAAGGATCGGACCGACATTTTCGGTCCATGTCCGGGCCGGTCCGATACGGTCAACAAAGCATAATGGCAAGTTTTGCGTAAGATCGAAAGGACTGGACCGAAGACCGAAAAGGAAAATTCTGAAGACGAAAAATATGTTTGGTCCGATTCAGTTCAGTTTCTCGGTCCAGTCTGCGATCTATTATGCACTACTTTGTATCTATACTTATTAAAAAATGTAAATACAATACTCTTTTTTTTACAAAGTCATTAAAACTTTTTACTAAATTTTTTAATAAAATATTTATGAAAAAACTTTACTAAAATCAGAGGGTTACTGTATCAGAACTTTATCGCCCACTCCCCTTTTCATAAAAACACTTTCCCCTTTTTCATACGCATCACCCCATTTTCCCCAAATTCCATCGTCACTCTCACACACACTCACTCAATTCGTTATGTTCCCCAAATTCGATCGTCAGTCTCACACACTCATTCAATTCGTTATGGCTAACGGATTAACCTGCAATCGAAGTTCACTGTAGATTTAATTGAAGCTCACTGTAGATCGTCACTCAATTCGTTAGGGCTGACGGATTAACCTGCAATTCGGTATATTTAATTCTATTTATTTGTTTATTTTGCGTTATTGTGATGTTGTAGTGTAGTTTTGATATAATCTACAAGGATAAGTTAGGTTTGTAAGTTGTTGATGTTTAGAGCTGCGATTGTGCTTATGATAGATGTGTTAGGTTATTGATTGTGTTATATGTGTTTGATTACGAATATGCTTCGTGTTCTATGTGTACTGATAGATGTGACTGTGTTGACGTTAGAGGCGTGTTAGGTTATTGAACTTTGGGTTTGTAATGTTGCAGTGTTGTGATTCGGTGCTATTGTGTTCTTTTTTATATTGCGATTGAACATATCATATATTAAATCTTAACTTACGAATCGATTATTGAGCGTCAAATAGTTGTATTTAGGTGATCTTTTTTTATTAGAAACTCATTATATGATATCAAATGATCTTTTAATGGTGAATGATGGGTTTGAAGTGGTTGCTGGTCTGCGTGCATCACTGGTTATACAGTAAGATATATTAACGTACATTTTCACGTGATTCTGAGTTCGACAACTAATATGGATCAACAGCTTGTATTGTACTATAGGATTTTGATATAACTTGTTTAACTTGTATCAAATGATCTTACCTGTTACGATTATTTTTAAACGACCATTGATATAGATTCTGGATATGGCTCGCCATGTCATCAATGAGCATGAGGTTACAGTTGAACAATATCGAGGGTAAGTAGCGAGTTAATTAATTATGTAAATTTTATAATTATTTACATTATGAAATAATACTTCAAGTGTTGCATCTTTTTACATAGGGAAGCCGAGCACCAATGGCTGTTTCTCAGGGGGAAGTTCAAAGTGATGTTGAAAGGGCTCAATGTTTGCCTACAGCCAGTCCATGTAAGTTTAAAGAAGAACTATTGTTTTGGATTTTAGTAACTTATTACTACATATAAACAAATTATTTTTAATTGGTGTGACAGCTCTATCAGCAACTGGAGAAAGTGTTCGCTCGATGTGGCAGGTATTCCGATATCAATCTAATAAGCGATCACAATGGCAAGCTTACAGGGTTAGTATTGTTTCAATTATTCATTTACTGCGTTCTATAAATCTTGTTAATTTCATGTTTGCACTCCCTAGTTATATTTATATTGTTTTCTGGTGCTTGTTTTGTAACTTCTTATTATGTTGGTTGCTGTAGGGTGGCTGTCATTGATTTCATCACAAAAGGTGACGCTCGACAAGCAATGAAGGTAAAGTTTACTTTGTTGATATCGACATGCTAGCTGCAAAAAAAGGGTGAGAGGTCCAACAAAAAAGAAAGAGATATGAAACTTAGCGACTGGTTCTGTTTGGTTCACACTTGTGGTCCAAAATATTGAAACTGGTTAGGTTTGTTTCAATTTTCATTTCATGTTGAAATTGAACTTAATAACTTAATCCCAGGGAGTTACAAGTGGCAAAATGGGCGTGTTTGATAATGGGTCAAAATGGGTCATGTTGGTTGACATTAAACTGTATTTATACAATTTTTATATGTGCAAGCCTTCAATACTTTTTGTGTGTGCAGTTTTCCAGGAAAAAGAATCAAGTATTCATAAAAATGCTCTCAACAATTCAGGTGTTCGTGAGCAAGCCCTTTAATTGTTATCGTATGTGCAACTTTCACAGTGATATTGTCAATTAATCAGGCGGTCTTCATACTCCAGGTAAAGTCTGTCTTTTAACAGTTTTATATGTGCATCAAGAAGATTATACACAATTATGCAGTTTTTATACGTGCAAGCCTTTGAGCAGTTTTTCTACTTTGTAATTTTTACAGGAAACAATTAAGCGACATGAGGAATGCGAACACCAAGCATGACAATTTTCTTCTTTTTTTTAGCTCAGTTATAGTAACTTGGATCGGGATAATTGTTGTACTTGCATTTCATACTTGAGAAAGTTTTTTTTATCTGTCCGTCTTTACGCAAAATACTTGGTTTATATCGACTTATGGTTGGAAAAACAAATAGGTTTCAGTATCATTTTTTGTAATTAATTGATAGTTTTTCATGTGTTGATTTTGAATAAATAAAGCAGACTATATAGTGTATATAAAAATAGTAATAGTAAATAGATACAGACAGAATCTTACACTAGTAGCCTTTAGTGACAGATGAATGTGTCACAGAAAGTCTACCTATTCTGACACTATTAAGTGTCAGAAAACTTAGTCAGTATATACTTTTACCGCCTGACTTTTTAGTGACACATTTTATAAGTGAAGGTGAAGCAAAAATGGATTTACTAACACTTTTTTTGACTTTTTCTGACACTTTTTGTGTGTCATTAAAAGACATTTTTCTTGTAGTGACACCTTAAAAACGTTATGTCACCACACCTCGCGTTATAGCTTGAAGCTTAGCTTTGCCGCTACGCCACACCTCACCTCACGCTATTTATAATCTTGATGTTATAAACCAATTACTTTTCGTATCACCTAGCTCTCTAATTACGTGTCACTTGGAAGAAAATGTCATTGTTTTAGGAAAAAAAATTAAAAGAATTACATTGTATAAGAAACACATCCAAAGGAATAACTAAAGGCAAGATGGTTGGCGGGACGTTTAGCAACTATTCTGTATTGGCATCCAATGAGGCTTAATGGTCTAAAGTCACTTACGGTAATCGGGTCGTCAACTTTGGAACGAGGGGGATAAAAGACTAATTACACCCTCTTGGGATGAGAAGGCTGAAGGTGTAGAAGGTCTTTTACACAAGTGGTTATAACATCACCCAAAATAACACCAATGTTTTCTTGATGAGTTTTAAAGGAGAACCCATCAGGACCGGTGCTTTATTCCCCCACAAGTCCCATACAGCGTCCATTAATTTCCTTGAGAAGTGAATGGGCTTTCAAGAAAAATATTATCTTCTGAAGTTAGTTGTTTGAAGAGGTTACTAGAGAATGAAGGTCTGGTATGATTCGTTTCTTTGAATTTGGATTCAAAAAATTGGAAGATGTGAGATTTAATGGTAGTACGATCTGTCATCCATGAACCATCTATGGCAAGACCATTTATTCTCGACCGGTTCCTTCAGTTATTGATTATCGCATGAAAAAAATTGGAGTTTTCATCCCCCTCTAGATCCCATTTGAGCTTTGACTTTTTATTAAGATCTTTGAGTTTACGGTGTTCTAAATCGGCAAGTGCCTTGACCAAATTGATTCTCTGAGCCATGAGAAGAGATGTCTCCGCTCTTAGATCAATTTAATCAATTTTGGAACGAATATCCAAGGCTTCAGATGTTTCCGTGGTGTTTATGGTGTGTCTCCAATCTTTGACGTTGTGTTTGAGGTGTTTTAGTTTAAGTTTAAAACGGACAGCAGAGAGGTTTGAATGGCAATCGCCTGCTTGACCAAGAGTTGAGTATTAAGTCATTGAAGTCATCATGAAACAACCACGAATTATAGAACTTAAAAGGTGTTGGTCCGTAATCGTTTGCTGAGTTAAGGAGAAGGATGGGAGAATGGTCTGAGAACTCCCTTGTTAAGGCCAAAGTATGCGAGTTTGTCCACTTATCAAGAAAGTGCTTAGAAACCAAAATTCTATCAATTTTGCTCAACTTAGAACCTACACTATTCATTCTAGTGAAACGCGTGCCTCCCATCGGTAAGTGAAAAAGCCCCGTGGATAAGATGAATTCATTGAACACAGATGCACTTCTATGACAAAAGTGTGAACCCAATCGCTTAGATGCTGACCGAACCTCGTTAAAGTCTCCCATTACTATGGACAAGTGGTTGACTGAGTCTACCAATATCCAACCAAAGTTTTTTCTTTCGTTTTAGTGCCAGTGGGGCGTACACTACAACGATCAGGCTGTCGGTATCGATAGACGGCCATTTTCCCATGAGGGCAACAAAGCCATCCCCAATGATGGAAGATGTCAAATTGAACATAGACGTGTCCCAAATTGCTATTATTCCGCCTGATTTTCCGTCTGCCTTCTTCAATACATAATCAAATGAAGTATGACCCCACATGGATTGGATCAAAGACCTGTTATCCTCGCTTGACAGTGACTCTTGCAACCACAAAAAGTGAATCCTATTTTCTTGACAAAGCCTTCTGACCCAACTTCGTTTGTGGTCTTCCTACCCTTACCGATTATTTGGCAGGCTCGGCTCAACTTCGCTTGACAAAGCCTTTTGATATATAAAGCTCGAGCTCGATTCACTTCGAGCTTTCCGAGTCAATCCCAAACAGCTTGGCTTGTTTACCGCTTTAAATTTTCTTTTTGTTAATATGCAGATATTAATTAGTTTCCTGAAAGAAACTTTAAACTTCTAGTCTTTAGTGTGTATGAATTAATATGTTACACAAATAGTTTATGAGGTCGGCAGGTCGCATCGACTTGTTAAATGACCAACGTAAAAAAGTATACGAAGCATATGTTTGCAAATCAGCTGTTCGGTACAACTATCTCCTCACACAATGTTATTATTCTTTATAAATTCAATGTTGTTCAAGATATAAATGGCCACAAGATTTCTAATAGACGCCGTTACTATATATATTCAGATTTACTTTCACGGCTATATAACAAGGAACAAATACTCATCTACCGGTCTTGTACTCCATAGAGACATCATCAGTTCCTGCAGGTCGAAGTGAAGATGTTGATTGACTTTTCAAATGGCTAGGATCACTCGTACTTGAAGAGTACTGTTCAAAAATCGGTTTTTCTGTATTTGTAGTTGAGTGCATGAAAAACGCAGGTTCTGAAGGGACCGGGAGGGTTAGAGAGATGCTACTTAGCATAAGAACGACCGAAGACATATTTGGTCTATCATTAAGGTCTTCTTGAACACATAAGAGACCAATGTGTAAGCATCTCATCATATCACGTATGGAAGTAGCAGACAGTGTAGGATCGATTAAAGTTGATGCAGTGCCATCTCTCCAACTTTTCCAAGCCTGAAAACATGCATATTGAAACAAGAAAGATCAGTACTAAAAACAAAAAATATATACTGGTAATCTTATTTCAAAACTTACATGGCTAAGAAGATCCTCCATCATCATTCCATTTTGAAAACTATTGTTCTTCTGACCCGTTACAATTTCGAGTACAAGTATCCCAAA
>BQNB010005853.1:0-80281 GCA_026074375.1 Tanacetum coccineum | reverse complement strand
GTTGCTAAAATTTAGCCTTGTGGTCTCCTCTTTGCTTCCTTAGCCGAATAGTATCCTAGGGTGGTCTCGGGTCTTTCTTTTTTTGTGATCACTTAAAAGCTACATTTTCATATCTTTAAAACGCCAACTGAACTTAGTTAATATTTTTATTGCGTCAAAAATCATTTTTCCATAAACCTAAGTTATTCACACGACACTTAACTCTTTTAATTTGCTCAAAATCCAAATTGAGCCGTTGCCGGCCGACTCCGGACCAAAAAATACAAATTTTCAACAAAACTTGATCGAACCTTGCTCATCAATTTGAAAACACTTTCAACCTCAAATTGGGTTTTGACAACTCGCATTTGACACCGTAACGGTCTTTTACCAAATTTCACGAAAACAACCATTTTTTGATAACTTTCAAATCTCACACTCACGATTTACAATTTAAATCAACGTTATTCCAATATTATGAATTTATTAAATATATAAATCCATTAACACATTCCCAACCTCATAAATCTCCATATTTAATTAAACTGTCGTGTCGGTACGCGCTGCGTGACGATTTTCGCTAAACGCGAGAAAACTTCCCGGAAAGCACTAAAAACCTCAAATCCACTCTAAAATAGGAATACGAATCATAAATGATCCATTCACGAACTAAATTCCCCATCAAACTCCCGATTAAACCGAAACTGCTTTTACGCAAAATAGTCAACAGAAGTCAACTTTTCAGCTTTCATCAGGAAAACTGTCAAGATCAAAAGACTTCAAAATACAAAACTACAATATTTTATAATACTTAACCCTGGAAATATTACCGGTTATCACAATTTCAATCATTCTATACCTAAACCTTTATATGAAGATGATAATAAATGTGATGATTTTAGTGATACTTACAATTACAAACCTTCATAAATAGATCATTACGAACAGTTAAATTAAAATGAGTTTATATTCACAAAAACTTAAAAAAGAAATAAGATTTTACCAAGAATCTATTAAAAGATATAATGAAAACATTAAATTGATTAAAATAGAACTATTTACAGGAGATAATGTCTATAGTTACAAAGCTCATAAAAGTAGACTTATAAACATAATTTTCTACAATATTCGTCTAAAAGAGAAACTTGAAAAGGCTATAAGACTAGTTCATTAAGTATAAACATGCAAAGTCTCAATGGTAAGGCTAAATGATTAGTTCTTATGAACTTAAGGACCAGATTATGAAAATTATGATAAATGAAGAATCAAGTGACACTAGTATATCAGATTGTGTACAAGATGACTTAAATATTGTAGAAAATAATTATAGTAGTAATAGTAGTGAATCGGAAGAATGTGAATGCACAGGAAATTATACATGTGATTCTAAAGAAATAAATGCTATAAGTGATGAGGTAAAAATGTTAACAGAATTGATAAATAAGCTCGAAGATAAAGATGTAAAAAAGGTATATTTAGACAGACTAAAAGAAAAATTATGCAAAAACAAGTCAGTTGATGAAAATGTACAAATATACAATATGGATGAAATATATAAAAGATTTAACAAAGATAAAAAACCTATAACTATTTCAGAATTACAAGAAGAATTGAACAATGTAAAATCAGAAATAACATTATTAAAACAAAGAATGAAATTATTAGAAAATAACAAAGATAAAGAAAAAACAAAAGAAGCATCTACAAATAAAGAAAAAACGAAAGAAGAATCTACAAGTACCTCAGTAATAAATGATATACAGACTATAAGTTCTCAAAGATGGTATACCAAACTAAATATAGTAATCAATGGAGAATTTAAATTATCTTTAGTTGCACTCCTTGATTCAGGAGCAGATATGAATTGCATCCAAGAAGGATTAATACCCACAAAGTATTATGAAAAGTCATCACAAAGATTGTCTGGGCCCAACGGATCTAGATTAAATATAAGTTATAAATTATCTAATGTTCATATATGCAAAGATAATTACTGTTTTAAAACCCATCTTATATTAGTAAAGAACTTAAGTTCTCAAATTATATTAGGACAACCCTTTATAACTCAATTATATCCCTTTAGTGTAAGCGAATGTCTCTCTACTAAAATATTAAATAAGGAAATAATGTTTGAATTTGTAACTCCAATAAAAATCAAAGAAATAAATATATTACATAACAAAGAGAAACATATACAATATTTAGTAAATGAGATAAACGAAAAAAGAATAACAAACCAATTAGAAGAAAGTATCATACAAAATAAAATTAGACAGTTAGAAGAAAAATTTAAGAATAATGTATGTGCAACCACACCAAATGCCTTTTGGAAAAGAAAACAACATATAGTCGAATTACCCTATATTAAAGGATTCAATGAAAAAGATATTCCTACGAAGTCAAAGTCTATACATATGTCTCAAGAATTAGAAGCTCATTGTAAAAAATAAATACAAGAATTATTAGATAAAAAACTAATAAGGCCTTCGAAGTCTCCATGGTCCTGCTCAGCATTCTATGTTATGAATCAAGCTGAAATACTAAATGTCAGAAATGGTCAAATAAACACATCAATTTAGGCGTTACCTTTTTGACCAGCCAAACCCTAATCATCTCCCTCACGCCTCCTAATCCCCATCTTCACAAATGATAGGCGTTTTCAATCCTATTTTCGGATCTTGGCTATTCTGTTGTTAAATAACGATGGCAATTGGCACAGGTCACCGATCTAATAATTATTCAGAAAGCAAAAGGAACGATCATCTCGATAATAATCGTCGTCAAGAGCAACGTAACAAAGGTATTCCCAACAAATCCCATCCTAATTTTCGTGAGGAACATAAGTCGTTTTCATCAATCTTTGTTTCTAATATCCCATGGAATGCGTCGGTCCAAGATCTTTGGGATATTTGTAACAAATGGGGTGTGGTGATCGATGTTTACATAGCTGCAAAGAGATCCAAATCGGGTCATCGATTTGGTTTTGTACGTTTTATAAACGTTAATGATATCAATCAGTTAGTTTCCAATCTAAGAACGGCATGGATGGGTGGTTTTCATTTATTTGCCGATGTGGCGAAGTATGGTCGAACTTATAATAGACCTGTGGAACGTTCTGGGGACGGCAAACCCAGTGTAGGTTCGAACTCTCAATCTGTTAGTATCAACGAAAATGTTTTTCAGTCTTTTAACTCGTATGCTAAAGCGGTCCTGGGCAACAAATCAGTGGACATGTCGGGCAAATACGGTACAAGTAATGCTGGAGCAGAATCTGTGGGGGTGTCGGATTGTAACAAGGTATATAAGGAAGCGGGTAATGAAGCGGTGATGTCTATCTCGGTAGACGATTGTATTGATTTGGATGGTATGGAGCGTAGTATTCTTGCTAAAGTTAAAGATTTAAGTGTCATTTCAGAGCTTCTAAAACATATGTCTTCTGAGGGATTCGATGATGTTGGTCTTAGATATGTTGGGGGACGTTGGGTTTGGTTGGAATTCGACTCTATGGATCAAGTGGAAAGCGTCAAGACTTCAAAGGCGTTAAAAGAGATATTTTTGGAGTTCAAAGATGTTTCTCACGATTTTATTCCAGATGAAAGATGTGTTTGGATAGACCTGGTGGGTCTGCCATTGGCATCATGGGCTCCAGAGGTTTATAAGAAGTTGGGTGGTCGGTGGGGAAGCAGCGTGTTTACGGATATGGTAAGTGATGGACCAATGTCTCATGGGAAGGTTTGTGTCCTTACAGAGTCTTTACATCGTGTGATAGAGTCCTTTATAGTTTCATATCGTAATCGGACTTATCGTATTATCGCTACTGAGTTTGCATATTGGGCGCCCAATATTGAATCGATGGAGGTCAATTCCGAGTCTAATCCTCTGGAAAGGAAGGATGCAGAGGGTCCTAGTTTGGATGAAAGTTTGGAAAATGAGGAGCATTTGGATGTCGATAGTTGTGATTCAGATTCCCCTAAGAATGTTAACAATGATTCGGTGTCGCCTTCTAGTCGGGTTTTGCGAGAGGAGGATGTTCGTGGGGTGGAAAGTGATCTTGTGGACTCCTTTGAAGAAGGCGAGATTCGTGATGATTCGGTCTTGTATAATGATGGGTGTATTAAGGATTGCATGGAAAAGAATTTGGAAGATGATGCTGGTGAGATTCTTGGAGTTCATTCTCAGGGTGATTGTGGTAATGTTACCACTGATGATAATGAGGATGTTACGCCAGTTATTGCTCCTGAAAAAGACTCCATCATTGCGCCTCCATCTACACCCCCGGGTAATGATTTAAATATTGCTGCTGAGTCTGGTTCTTCGTGGATTGATTATATTGGTCCTCTAACTAGTGACGAGATAGATTCTGATAAACGATGGAGCTATAGAGACCCCAATGGAAATATACACGGGTTGTTCTCTCTCGCGCAACTACGTTCGTGGAAAGATTATTTTCCTAGCGATCTTCAGATTTGGAGTTATTATGGCAATGTTAAAGAAGCTATTCTTCTTCATAATGCCTTATCGAGACAAACAAAGGATGCCGGTTAGATCGCTTTTTGGTATGATGCCTCGGGTGTTCGGTTTGGTTCATGGGAGTTAATTCAGTTGGCGCCATGGTGGGATCTTTCTTATTATAATAGCCTTTGGTTGTTTTGCGAGTTCGTTTCGTTAGTGTTTTTCTGTTCCTTTTTGTTCTTTGTTTGTTGGATCGTGTTTGCGTGTATATCGTCTGCTAGTTTCTTTCTAGCCTTTTTTAATAAAATTCCATTTGCCGTTCAAAAAAAAAAATTAAGGGTAACGCTAATTTCAGTTTTATTGATAAAAGTGTAAAATACTTAATTTTCTAAGTTATTACTAAAGTTTTAAAATTGAACACATACCTCGGTACTTTAAACATGTAAAAAGAACAATTATTATTGTTGTTGTTGTTATTATTATTATTATTATTATACTTTAAACATGTAAAAAGAACAATTATTATTATGTTCCTCATTTTGTATAATTTTTCGTAAATGCACTAGGTCAAACTGTATCCTGTTTCCTCGACAACTGGAAATTATTAGGCATGTTAGGAAAAGCGTCTTGCATATTTATCTTATTCTAGCTTTATTGTTCACATTATGAATTTTATTTGCCTTTGAAATTAAAGAATGTCCACGTTAGAATAAAATTAGTTACATTAGGGTAAACATTGGCCAAACGCTAGCGAATGACATAAATTCTCTCATCTTATTTCCCATTTATGAACTCTAATTTGTTACTGCATTGATTTATTGATTTTAATTTGCTAAAATTTGGTTTTTGTCGATTTGTAACTATTTTTGGTTAAGAGTTAAGATAGTAACATTTTAAATTCAAGGATTAATGTTCGGTTTATATAAGTATGTTTTATTAGAGTTTGATTCTAAACTACATCATTGTTTTCTTTAGATCTAGTACAAATGTTGAAAAAATAGATAACTATGTTTAGGAAAGTTGCATAAGGGTATTTGAATTAAAATGTCTCAATGAGACAACAATCATCTATGTTGCAATAAATTGACAATTATGATGCAGTGTGTTTTGAAATGTAATGCGGTAAGTATTGTATTTTTTACTCTAATTTTGTATGCATCGATTTGTGTTTTGTATGTTGGTTGTCTGTACGATGCATTTGGAAATTTCGAACTAAGATGCAGTAAGTTTCAGTAGGGATGGCAATAATACCCGAACCCGCATTGAGGACCCAGTCCCCATAACGCCGAATTGAATGGGGAAGCCCAGAGTTGACTAGCGGATGGGGATGGGGGGAGGACTGGGGGATCCGAATTCCTGAAACCGGGGGATGGGGCGGGGATGGGTGATAACTTAAATCCCGGCCCGTACCCGACCCTGAACTTTTTAATGTTGAACTATATATATAAATTATTTGTATTTTTAATACTTCATGTACTTGTATACGTATAACTAATTTAGTAAGTATTGGAAAATATTATACTTGAAGTTATTTGTAAGAATATCGCCATATCTCATGATCGGACTACTTTTAAAATGTTAAGTACTAACTATATATTATTCAACTAATATTTTTTCCGAATACACACATTCGATCCATTTTATTTATATAGTATATGTGATATTTTAGTATTTACGATGCTTTAAAGTTGAATGACATTTTAATTAATCAAACTTTAGTAACAACATATGGTTCTAAGGTCTTTTATGGTTAGAGTCAATTTCTTTATTATGTTCGTTTAGTTGTGTAATTTTATGCTTAATTTATAAGGGCGAAAAATTCCCGAATCCCGTGGGGGATCCCGATCCCATTGGGGGATGGGATAGAGGATGTAAATCGATTCCCCGATGGGGGATGGACGACGGGGATGGGGCTGAGGCTGAGAAACGGAGGTTGGGGTTGGTTAAGTACGATCCTGAAAAATTCCCGACCATTGCCGCCTTGTTCTCAGCTGTAAAGTATTAGGATGAGATAGGCTAAGCATGGGTTTTTTTTATGTGTAAATGTGTCTGTATGCTTGGTTGTATGTGCGATACACTGTAATCAGATCTGAGATGCAGTAGGTTTTTAGTTCTTACGTATAAGGATGAAATAAGCTAAGTGTAGGTTGTTTTATATGTGTTTGTATGTGTGATGCATTCGAATTTGTACCGAGATGCAGCACGTGTTGAGTTGTCGCGTTTAAGGATGAACTATGTGTTTGTACGGATAATGACGAATGTGATTTGGACTCGTTCGTCGTAATGGTGATTATTAATCACCTTGCCGACCATTATTTTATATCACGACCCATAAACTGAATCCCTATATTTTTTAAAATATGTTTTTTATATTCTTGTAAGTTTTTTCTATATGTTTTTAATTTTTCTTTAAAAATTCATATTTTTTGGCAAATGATTAAGAAAAACTTACACAATGACAAGCATATGTATGAATCAACTTTGTTGTGAATCTTATTAATGATGCCTTTTAATGATTTTTTTGTTTCTTTCATGTTTCTGACAATACTGATGCTTACGAGGGTTTAATCCTGACCAAGTCGTTTATAAACAGAAATACCTTTTTACATATGTTCTCTTTTTGTTTGAAAAAATGGCTTGAAATTGTCCAATGCAAATCTTAGCAGGTTTAAGAAAATCAGAAACTGTGGTTCATTAGAATCTGTATTGTTTCTTTTGTTTTAATAGATGGTCAGCTTAAGGTCACTTTTCTAGAGTGTTTGACTTATAAAGAATGGTCAGTATCACGCTTCTTATGATGCAAGTTATTAGTTGGACTAATGTTTGCTTGTATGAACTTTGATAGTTATTTCATTTTTGCAGCTTATATTTTGAATTTGCAATACAAAGTCATCTTAAGCTGCCATTTTTTCACTACCAGTTGGATTGTATACTGATAAACGAGCATTGATCAAATCAACATCCATCTTCTCAGATTTGTCATATTCATCCAGTTAAAAAAGAATAGAAATTGAGACAAAGAGAAGAAGAATAAATGCTGCATCAGCGTCTAAGTTGCTTACTGGTGGATTTAAGCCATCTTCATGGTCAACGAGTGCTAGATCTTCTACACGTAAGAACAGTTCTTAGAACTACCACTTGATAGCTAATGCTAATGCTAATGATAGCTAATGCTAGGAGATATAAGGAAGTGGCACAAAGATGTCGAGGGATAGCATGTCTTTATTTATTTTCGGTTTTGCTAGTATATAGGAAAAACAAACAGTTTTTGAAAAGTTTTCATGGATTTTTTTCTCTAGAATATCAATTTGCACCATGTTAGAATACAACGCAACTGACTAATGTTATAGTGCAATAGTTCTTGACGATCAAACTTAGTTGCATCATTTTATAATTTCACATCAGCAAACTGTATAGGGATACTTTCTCCATCATTTTATTAGCATTTAACTCAGAACCAGCTTATTGCCATCCCTACCAAACCATTATTCGAGGCCTTAAATAGACTTGATGCGTAAGTAACTAGTTAAACATGACCAATATCTATGCTTCTGCTTGTGAAGGAATGTCAGAAATATTAGAGTTTTACTCTAATATTTTATGTGTGTATGTTTATATTTGTCAAAAAATTTATGTGTGTATGTTTATATGCTTGATGCAGTTGATGTATTGAAGTGATGCAACACTTGTATGTTTTATTATGTGCGAAAATGTGTTTTTCTGCTTGGTTGGATCTATGATGCAATTGGTTTTAAAGTGTGATGCAGTAGGTACTTAGTTGTCGCTTCTAAGGATTAAATTAGATTACGTATAGGTAATATTATCTGTCAAAATGTATTTGCTTTGTTGGTTGTATGAATGATGTACTTGGTTTTGAACCATGATGCAGTTGTAAAGAAAATGAACTTGTATCAACAGAAAATGAACTTGTTTATGATATAACTATTGCAGGACTAAAGAAAAAGTCAGGTAAAAGACTGTTGCTAAGAAGAATATTGAATATGTTGCTGCACCTATCAGAGCTAAAAAGAATAACATGGGAAAAAAGGTTGTTGTTGAAAAGAATCAAGTTTTTGTTAATGAACCTACTGCAGCTAAAAAGAAAAACATGGGGAAAAAGGCTGATGTTGAGGTGCATCGCGTTTCTGTTGCTGAACCTACCTCAGAAAAAAGTAAAACAAGGGTAAAAGGGATGCTTTAGAGAAATTCAGAATATGATGAGCCAGATGGAAACATACATGGGTCATTGTGTTTTTTTGGAAGAGTTTAAGAAAGAAGGCAAAGTCTAAAAGGACAACTAAAGTTGTTGCACGTCACTACTTAGCAAAGATGATACTTATATATAAATCCAGATTTGTTGACAAGATTAATGACACGTGTTAACATTGAAATATGTTCTCAAAGAACAATTAAACTGGAATGTAGTAATTCCTACAGAGAACCTGGACATCAAGGGATTGATGTTACAGAAGGTGATATTGGTTTGTTTGTTGGATGATTTCTCAGAAAAGAAAGCGACTAAAGCTCTTGGATATCTTTTAGTCGTGACTACACTAGATAAAATCGATAAAGGGAAGGTAAGAGAGCATTCTGGTGATGTGCTATTTCCTCTTTCTTTTACTTGTTTGAGCTTTAAAGTCTTTCGGGGTGAGGTAATTGAAGGAGTTGTCCACAAAATTCTAAAGCACAGGGTTTTCTTAAGGAGTGGGCCAATTGAGAACATCTATCTCTCTAACCAGAAAATGACCGATTATCAATATCAGATTGCAGAAAGCCTGTGTTTTCTGAATATAAAGACCGGTTCAAGGATTGAGAAGGATGTGACAGTAAGGTACATTGTGATTGGAGTGAAGGCAGTGGTTGGCTTGGAGGGAGATTAACTGGGCCTGTTTAACCATTAGTTGGCTTGGAGTGAAATTTTGTACAACTAATTAGCTTTTTCCATAATGTTTTGATTATCGGTATGTGTATAGTGGGTAGGGTTTGTCGATACTTTTTGAACATATATCAAATATTGATGTGCTAATTATGTAGCGAATCTTGAGGGATATTTCTACTAGTCTGGTTCAGTTCCCTGTTTCAGTTCATAGGTTTTTGAAATGAGTTCTTATTTGTAAAAAAGTCTATATTTTTGTAGAAATATTTCTAATGTAATCTGAAATCTGTTTTACACATCTCACTGAAATATGTTTACTTGCAATGTTCATAGGTACAACTAATAGGTGTCCTTCTAATAGCACATTTACAAGGCTTTTATTCTATGCTGATCAGACACACATCAAACCTTTGATCCCTAAACAGGTCAAACAGGTTAAGAGAGTTGTTCTAAAGTTGATAAATGGACTAGTACATAAAGCATGCTGAAACTAGAATGATGTTGTAGAGATCATTACATATAC
Organism: Tanacetum coccineum; assembly: GCA_026074375.1. Classification (NCBI taxonomy): domain Eukaryota; kingdom Viridiplantae; phylum Streptophyta; class Magnoliopsida; order Asterales; family Asteraceae; genus Tanacetum; species Tanacetum coccineum. The sequence continues at coordinate 70,451 of BQNB010005853.1, read as the reverse complement.
CACTCCTGAATAGGTGTGGACTAAAAACATATACTATTGATCAACCCCTAACAGCAATATAATATTAGCAATTCGTAGCCGTTTCAAGCTACTATTGTAGGCTTTTTAACGTACTTAGGATCACCAGTTACGGTTAGCCCAGTTTCAGGTGAGATAGACTTGATTCCAAATTTTGTAGCTATTTGCACCCTGTCTCTCCTCCCTCCCTTCAAAGCCTGTAGTAATATATCAATCATGATTTTTATTCGACTAGTTATATATTATGGAGTGTTTGGAATTTCTTATTAACGGCTTGTCAGCTTATCAATAAGCAATCCCAAATATGCATGACAACCTGACAAGGACTTGTTCAAGTAATTTGGTCAAATGTATGAATCTCAACCCCAAGATAACCTATTTATCTAAATGGGTTGCGAGTCTAAACTGATCATATACAACAATTTATATTAGTTTAGGTAGTAGCTCATTGATATCGACTACAATTTATATTAGTTTAAGTAGTGCCAATCCAGTCTACTAAAATGAGAAAGTACATGGATATTGAAGAGGTGTCCCGTGGGTCTCATGATACGCCAGGCCATTGGTTGGTGACTGCGTTTATTCGTGGAAATAATGGTAAGTTTTTTGGAGCTGCCAAGTTCACACTTATATTATTACATTGACTGTAACATTGATCTTCATTTTCATTTTTTTATTATTGTAGTTCTTTACATCAGTACGTCCAAAAGCACCCTTGCAGAAGGTGCGTAGTTTAGATGTTTACAGCAGACTCAACCCCGCTTAATGTCTAGTGCATTTTTTAGATATTTTGCAATTTTCTAGACCGTTACTGGTTCTATTATTATGATGAACTTAGAGCATATCGATTGTAATATCAAAAGCTTAAACTTTATAAACTTGAAACCAAATTTATGTAATATCAAAAGGTTGCATCATTTATTTTTCTGTTGCATCACTTGTCTTACCTGAGTCGTAAGCCATTGTATTGAATTTCAGTTAAATTAACTTTTTGCTTGTTGAATTAAAAACATATGCCTATTGAATGCATGATGCAATTATTGTAAAAAAGTGATGCAGTATGAGCTCATCTTTTTGAAATTCACATGTGACACTTTATGGTTCCGTGTCACTTTGGCTTTGTGGTGGTTCACCTTGCACCTCAAAGACAAGGCACATAGTCATGTACCTTGATAAAGCTAACAGACCGCAGCCAAACTGAGGCACTAAAGTCGTGTCTTGATGGAATCATGCATTGTTTTTCTCATATATTCGTACCTTAATAGTGTAAAGTAGAGTTAATGGCTAATTTATTAGTTCATTGGATATCTAGTTACTGACAATCATGTATTGTTTTTCTCATCTATTCGTGAAATGTTAGTTTGCATGCTGAGTTAGAATCGTACATGGAAGAAATGTCAATGGGGCCAAGAGCTCCACAACAGCAGCAAACCTAATCCATAAGCCCGTTTATAAATTCTGGGATGTCATGGTATGCAAGGGTTTCGTTCAAAGCAGGCTGATCAACAACCAAGGAACTACATCTTTTTAAATGCTCTGTCAATCCCAGTTTGTCGTAGCCTTCAAAACTATTATATATCTCAGGAAGGAGGATATTGAGTGAAGAACAATGAACATTTGAATCGAGATTCCTTTGATTCTTCAATGGATGTTGATCATTACTCGTCTACTCATTAACAACTTCATACATTTGTCAAAACTCTCTAGAAATGTCGTGTCTCTGATGTGCTTATGCTAATATTATTGGTCATGATGAATATATCACACAAATGAAGGGCTTGTTGCAGAAATTAAACTAGTGGTGAAGGTTGGTCTTGAATTGCATCAAAGGAGTAGATGTAGTCCCTTTTATATTATTATCATAGAATCATGCTACTACTTGTGTGGATCTTTTCATGTTTATGTAAAGTGGGTTTATTTGTATTGAACCATGAATTATTTGATATCTAGACTGTGTAATGTACCTCTTAATGAGAAAAATATTTGTTTAATATTAACTACTTTTTATTACTGATGATTCTGAACGAGCATAGATTTACTAGATTATTAACTGTGATTCACTAAATTTTTCATTGTGATGCATTACATTATTAACTATGATGCACTGAAAATACTAGTGCATCACAATGTATACAACTGGTGCATCATAATGTACATATCAAGTGCATCACAGTGTAATATTTTAGTGCATAACATTGTATATATTCACTTAATTATAAAGAATTTTTTGAACTACAACAACTCAATACAAAATATTAACAGTATGATGCCTTAATTTTGATGTACTAACAAATATTGTGATGCAGTAACAAAAACACTTTGATGCACTCAAATAACACTGTGATGCACTGGATTTTGAATTGTGATGCAATAAGATTATAACTATGATACATTGGATATATATACCAACATGGCGATGCACCAGGAATAACACTGTGATGCACAATAATTTAATAGAGATGCACTGAAAATAAAACTATAATGCAGTAAACAATTTAGGCACAAAAGATACAATATGATATTTCATAAAAATAAGATAACCTTGCTTGATGATTTGTATGCAATGCATATTTTATAATTGAATCAATATTTCGTAAAGAATATGTTTTTGTATAGAATAACTCAACACCGAACTTATTTGTACTTTAGATGTAATACTTTGGAATACTTAATGTTTAATATCAAGTATTGTACCTCTTAATGAGCATAGTGTTGTTTAATAATAAGTACTTTTGATTACTGATGATTCCGAATGAGCATAGATGCACTAGATTATAAATTATGATTCACTAAATTGTTCATCGTGATGCACTAAATTGTTAACTATGATGCACTAAAAATACAGTGCATCACAGTATATACAACTAGTGCATCATAGTGTATACAACTGGTGCATCATAATGTGTAAATCAAGTGCATAACAATGTAAAAATATGGTGCATCATACTGTATATATCATTATATCAATGAGACATTTTTATCAAACATCTTGTATGCAACTTTTCTAAACACGTTTTGTATCTATTTTTTCTACATTTTGTTTCACATCTAGAAGAAAACATGATGTAGTTTGAATCAAATAGATCAATAAAAAACAAAAACAGAACATTAAGGACTCGACTTATGATCTTACTTTCTTTAACACAAAAAATGTTGAAGATATTCAATGAACAATGATAAACTATTTGATTGATATTTGGTAATAGATGTTATACATTTTACTACTAAAAACTTGTCTTATAAATAATGCTTATATATATATATATATATATTATTTATTATATATATATATATATATATATATATATATATATATATATATATATATATATATATAGTACAAAAATGTACATATCTACTATAATTCAATGTTATAAATCTACTGCATCACAGTGTATATATGTACTGCATCACAATGTTTTAAATATACTGCATCACAATGTATAGATCTACTGCATCACAATGTGTAGCTCTAATGCATCAAAATTATATAAATGTATTGCATCCCAACGTATAAATATACTGCATCACAATGTCATTTTACTGCATCATGATGCACTAAACAGTAACACCACGATGCAGTAGCTGGTGCATTAATATGAACATAAAAGATATAGAGGACGTTTGACACTGGGATATTATTGGAATGATGTTTTATACATTTACAACCGAAAACTTGTATTCAAGCAATGCTTTAATATCTACACAATACAAATATAAAACTTGTCCATGTCGTGCTCCAAACAATCAATAGTTGATTCAAAATTTTCATACAAATAAAAAACTTCACTCTGCAAGCTCAAATATGATGCACCAATAATTCTAGGGAATGAGGCATGCCATATGCTCGTCACATAGGCATGCTGGGATCCATGTTTCCCTCATCTTAAACATATCCTTTAACCACTTGTAGTCATCGAGTTCAAACTCATTGATCACAAAATCTCACTCTCTCGCAAGACAAAGTTTGATCGGTCCACACTATATCACATATACATCTTTTGAAGTATGTCTTATTACCGATCATTATCACCTAAAGAAAAAACTAAAAAGGTAAGAATCTAATACTACATAAAGTGAGATAAAAATTTATACTGCGATGCACTAAATATTTACAATGTGATGCACCGCATATTTAACTATAATGCAGTAAAAAACAACTTTGGTGCACCAAATATTTATAATGCACAAATATTAATATTAATAAGTCGACATGCACTTGATAAGATGAATGTGATGTAGTGAACTTAAAGTGTCAATGTAGTAATGCAATAATAAAATCAATAACATTTGTACTAGTGCATCATGGTGATATATATAGTGCAATAATAAAATCATAATAGTTATGAGTTATGATTGTGATGGAAATGCTCTTGCTATCATCACATTATCAGAATATGAAGTATCTAGCAAAGCGAATACTTAATATCAATCACTTTAGTTATATTGTTGTGTCCACTGATAATTTATTAAACGGTAATTTGATGTGTACAAAAACAAATAACAGTAGCAGATACCAAAGATGCTGACCGTAGCATGCTAGTGCGCCCCCTAGTAAAAGCATTACAACGGCAAAAGTATCTACATACACCTGCATCATATAAACGTTTATTATTTCTCCTCCACATATATGCACATGTATATAGAACTGAATAATACATATATAGAACTGAATATGATGATGCTCTACCCGTGCCACAACTGATGAATCTATAGGATTCTTTCCCAGGCCAATCCATATAAGCACAGTTGATGTCAGCATTATCACAAATATTAGCAGAGTAACCTGTTAAAAAAACATGAATAAAACTTTAATAGATTGACATATGCGACTAAAAGTTCCCTCTTCAACGAATAAATAGATTATCAATATCTAAGTAGCTTGCATACCAATATCATAACTTGTTGATGGCTGCCAACAGGAAATATCCGAATATTGCAACATCTTCTTCGACTTCTGACCTTCAAATTGGCCTTGGTTACTTTCTCTAACAATGGTTCTCGAGGAAAACCTCCATCCTCATCTTCGTCATTTGCCTGATGGCAAAGTTTTTATACAATTACAATGATTTACAACTTTGGGATAAGAAATGATGCGGTCATCGTTAGACTTCAACAAGAAGTTTTACAACTCCCTAGGCAGAGCACCTAATCGTTGTAGTAGTATAGGCAAGACTCGGGGGGTTGTTATGGTTCACTCGAGGAATAGGTTGAGAAGGCTTGATCACGGTCTCACAGAATTCTAAGGGTTGAGAGAAGATTAATTTTGTGTTTTTATATTTTCTAGAAAGCTAGTAAATCATATATTTGAGAGGATGTTTGGTTTTAGCTATTAACTAAATATAAATCTAAACTAATTTTGTGATAACAATAAGATAAAAGACCGTGTTTATTTAATCATGTATTACTACCTAGATTGCTTCTCCTGGTGTTGTTTCCTTGTCACCCTTGTGATGATCTATGTAACTATTTCCTAAGTCATGAACGAATTACACAAACCCGCCATCTACTTAGTATGCCGCTAGAGCAACGCACGCGTAAGGTAGTATGAAGATTGTTACACGGCCCCTAGGAGTACACTAAGTGCATGTGAAATATATTAAAAGTGGATCAACCATATTAGGGGGAAAGGTAGTATGAAGACTGTTACCCGATGGTATCCTTTCTACACAATCACGTTTCCCTAGACATATCAACAGCGATACAGACAAAAGCTGGTTTTCTAAGACCTAACGTGCACATCCATCACAAGAAGCAACACCACTAAGATCTACATTCTAGGTTTCATACAATCATAAATAAACACAATAGGAGGTTTAGCCAAGCATGTTAAAGATAAAGCAAGAACAATAAATCAAACAACACATAGACATATTGAATGATTAAGTAAACCTTACTTGATTAAAACATGAATTGGAAGAAGTACAATAGGGTTTTTAGGCCCTAAAATCGTCTCCTACAGCTGCTAAACGAACTAGGGTTCGTACCCTCTTTTTATTCTAAAGTTACACACTCAAAACCCTAAATTCAGGTTTGTATATATAGGAAAAACGCTGTGACGGCGTCGCGTTTTAATCGTGACGCCGTCATGAATAAAATATTCTAGATATTAGGCTGCCTCATGTACTGTGACGCCGTCGTGAGATATGGTGACGCCGTCATGATCTTCGTGGTGACGACGTCACGTTGTATTTGTGACGCCGTCTCCAGCCACTATAGAGACATTCTTGATAGATGTTGGTGTAGATCCGTAGCCTTGTCCATTTCTTCTCCAAATGAGCCCAAGTCATGTGTAATTCTTCCAAATGTCTTCCAAATGAGAAATACCTGAAAAGGAACGATTAAGTACCTATTTTAGGCATAAATGCAGAAACATGCCTTGTTTTACACTTGGACGCAAGTACACTTTAAACAAATTATGAGTTTGCCTAAGTAGCTATAATCCACTATGCCCATGAATCATGAACTATTAATTACTGGTTGTAAGCACGAATGTTACGAATATATCTATTTGGGATTGACATCCCCGTTCGGGTGAGTAACGCTCACTAGTTTTGGCGGTACCGAACTAACGGACGTATACCATGTTGGATTTGGATGTTGCGGGTTGAACATCTACATGGGCACATTATTGGCATTAATTTGCATATACACACATGTTGTAGCTTCAGTGTCATGAGCTTAGTGCATTTCATAATTACATTTTGAGATATTGTATGTGTTATATGTCTTACACTTTGAAATCTTGTGGTCCTACTTTATACATTACTTAAACATGTGAATTCACCAACTTTATGTTGACATTTTAAAACATGTTTTTCTCAGGTCAATAAGGTACAAGGGCAAGGATACATTAGGTGTCGTCATTTTGGAAGTCATATTGCATAAAGATTTATGTGCATTACATTTGGGGGGTATATTTGTTATGTATTAAAATCTTTACATTTTCAAGGATGAACAAGCTAAGCTTGGAGCTTTTGTAACAAACAATTTCATTGAATCCAATGTATCATTTTCAATCGACTCACTTAGAGGCCGTTCTCTCATCTTGTGCTATTGATCTATGAAGTAACACTCTCAGACCTATATTCTGTTACGACCCTATTTGGGAGTGTTACATATTGGTATCAGAGCCAGGTTATAGAGAACCAGGTTAAATGTTTTGCTTGGACTATAACCATTTTCAAACATTGCATCATTACATACACTATTTGGTTGCATTAGTTGGTTATACTAGATGCTTACATGTTCTACATACGTACTTATATTATATTACGTACATTACTATACATGTCTTATATATTATACTTATATAAGTTAATTTTATTGTTACAACAGTCATGTCATCTTTGAAAGTTACCTACACGTCGGTATATTCTGATTCTGAGCCATGGAGATTCCAGTGGGTATCTGATGATGAGCTAGAGGCACGGGAGGAGGCGCCGTAGTTTCCTGAGCAGGCACCACCATCGCCTGACTACGTGCCTGGACCCGCGCACCCACCATCACTAGACTACATGCCTAGTTCTGAGCGTCCACCTTTACCAGACTATATACCTGAGCCTGAGTACCCAGAGTACTTGGTACCATCTGACGATGAGGTACCTATTGAGGATTAGCCCTTACCGGTTGATGCTACACCTATAACCCTATCACCAGGCTATGTTGTTAACTTTGATCCGAAGGAGGATCTAGAGGAGGATCTTGCTGATTATCCTGCTGATAGAGGGGATGATGATGATGGTGATGATGATGATGATGATGGTGAGGATGAGGAGGAGAATCTAGCTCCGGCCGACTCTACTACATTACCTACTGTTGACCCTGTCCCTTTAGCTGAGGATACAAAGGCACTTGAGACTGACGAGTTTGCTCCTACACCTACCCATACTAGCCATATTTATGTTGAGGCACCACTAGGTTACAGAGCAGCCATGATTCGGTCGAGAGCTGCATCACCATCACTTGTACCATCACCTAGACTTCGCAGAGCTAGGATATCCGTCTGACCCTAAACACCGATGTCAGCTGCTACTGAGGCACTCATTGCTGTGGTTGCTGCTACACTACCTTCATCACCACCACCATCTTTACTTACTCTACTATCATCTCTAATTTCCCAGATTCTCTCACCACCATTACCCTTACCATCACCACCACTACCATTACCTACACCATTATCACCTTTGTTATTACCTGCTACTAACCATAGGGAGGATTTTATTGAGGCTGATGTGCCGCCTCGGAAGAGGTTGTGTTTGACTGCTCCCGCTCCTAGGTTTGAGGTGAGAGAGAGTTCAGTAGCTGCTGCTGCTAGACAGCCTGGATTGGATGTTGCTACTATAGATGCCACCGCTAGATGTCCTATGTCTAGAGAGGTTGGCTGTGGGATTATGAATGTTTAGGATGACATGATTAGGGATATAGAGGGGAGAGCACCGACCACTTTGGAGGAGTTGAGCAAAAGAGTGACAGATCTTGCCGCTACTCTTTCTCGGGATACTCATGAGATGTATGTTCGACTTGAGGACGCCCAGGATGACCGAGCTCTTCAGAGAGCCCGATTCAATTCATTGTTTAGAGATAGGTGATATCATCTTCATACAACTATGCTTTTAGAGAGCGAGGCTAGGTACGCCCGATAGGCATGGTTACAAGCTATGGACTATAAAAGGGTGGTACATGCTGAGCTCCTAGCATATCGAGCAGAGGTCAGGGCATTGAATGAGCAGATCAGTGTGCTGCAGAGACAGCGGACTAAGGACCAGAGAGCCAGAGAACCACAGCCCACTAGAGATCCAGGGCCTCAAGATGGACCAACTGATGATGGTAGTAGTTGTTAGTATTGTATCATTTGTTAGCTATCCTGCATAGCCTGCTAAGTTTTATGGGTAACTCCCAACTAGTAGACTGTAGGGATTTTGTTTCATCTTTTAGCTATATTGTATGGCTTGCTAAGTATTATGGGTAACTCCTAGCTAGCATTGCCTTAGGACCGTATTTCATTTTGTATCTCATATGTACTAGTCATTATAACCAAACTATCATGTATGATTATCGATATTGTTATGTATGAATGTCGATTTATTTATATCATTGTTGATTTTACTTTGGTTGTATATTTCACTGTGTGATATGATCTCATTTTATTTATTGTGCATATGTCATGTCGCGTTTATGATTGTATGAAATCTAACGTGTATTATATTTTCTTGTGATTTTGAAGAAAATGCTACCAAAGAGAACCACCACAACCACCACCATACCTATGACTGATGCCGCCATTAAGGCACTAATAGCCCAAGGAGTTGCTGATGCTTTGGATAAATATGAAGCCCATAGAAGCAGTGGAAATGGCTATGATATCCATGAGTCTGGAAGTGGCAGAAGGAAAGAGCGAGATGCTCGTGAGTGCACTTACAGTGACTTCTTGAAATGCCAACCCCTTAATTTCAAGGGTACTAAAGGAGTTGTTGGTTTAACTCAGTGGTTTGAAAAGATGAAGTATGTATTCCATATTAGCAATTGCACCATCGCGTGCCAGATCAAGTTTGCTACTTGCACTCTTCTTGGAAATGCTCTGACATGGTGGAATTCCTATGTCAAGACTGTTGGTCATGATGTTGCATACGGAATGCCATAGAAAACATTGAAAAAGATGATGACTGATAAGTACTGCCTAAGAGGCGAGATCAAGAAGTTAGAGATTAAACTATGGAATCTGAAAGTCAAAGGTACTGATATGTTGAGCTATAACTAACGTTTTCAAGAGTTGGCACTGATGTGCGGGAGGATGTTTCCTAAAGAATCTGATGAGGTCGAGAAGTATGTCGGTGGATTTCCCGACATGATTCAAGGAAGTGTGATGGTGTCTAAGCCTAAGACAATGAAAGATGCAATTGAGTTTTCAACTAAGCTGATGGATCAGAAGATCTGTAATTTTGTTGATCGTCAACCTGAAAACAAAAGGAAGCTTGATGACAACTCAAGAAGCAACCATAATCAACAATAGCATTTTAAAAGGAAAAATGTGGCAAGGGCCTACACTGCTGGGCATGGGAGAAGAAAGTGTATGGAGGATCTAAACCTTTATGTCCTAAATGCAACTACCATCACGATGGGCAGTGTGCTCCTAAGTGCACTAACTACAAGAGGACTGGCCTTCTGGCTCGGGACTGTAGAAGTCCAGTTGCTGCTGCCAATAACCAGAGAGCCCTAGTGTTAGGATTAAAAGACTTCTTGATGTTCAGTTACTACTGCTAAGGTTTGTGTTACTGCTACTAAGCTAAAGTTAGTGATGTTCATTAACTTTAATGAAAAATATGCTTAGTAGTTAGTGCTGCTAGTATAAAATTAGTACTGCTAGCTCATAGTTACTACTACTAGTATATATTAGTACTGCTAGTGTAAAGTTAGTACTGCTGGTGAAGATTGAAGAAAATATTCTAAGTAGTTACTACTGCTTGTACACAGTTAATGCTGCTGGTGTATAAGTTACTACTGTTGGTGTTAAAAGTTAATGCTGCTAGTACAAAAGTTACAACTGCTCAAAGATTAAGACTGCTGAAAGAGTTTCTACTGTTAGAGAAAGGATAAAGATAGAAGAAAGGATAAAGATTGTTTGGAGATCAAGATTACTTATGTGATAAGTATTAGTTATTTATAGAATAAATCATAGAGAATATTCTAAGTCTTAGGAATATATTGTAAATCGACTAGGACTCCTTGGTGTATAAAAGGAGGTCCTAGGGCATAGAGACTAGGATCAATACCAATCACGTATCAAAACAAAATAAGTAATTCATAGTGTTATTCATAGCTTCAAGGTTTTGTAACCCTAATACTAGGAGAGTATTCATATTATTCTTAATAATATTAGAGCTTTTATTGTTTGTTAAATTGTGATTTTGTGTTACTGTTTCATTAAAAATTCTTCTAATATTAAAGATTAGATTCCGCATAATCTTTAATACATTCACACAAAGTTTCTACTATAGTTGTGTTAGATTTATCTAATATAACTAAACCTTAAACAAGCTTAAGGAATTCGATCTATAGAAGTGGGATCCAACAAGAAGTATCCTACAACTGGGACCAACAAGTGGTATCAGAGCTTGTTGCGTTGAGAAACTTTGCTAGAAGATATAGATCAAGATTCTGCACACATAGTGGCTACATCCAAAGTTCCCATGCTCAAACCAGGTGAGTTTGAGTTATGGAGGATGAGGATTAAACAATACATCTACATGATAGACTATTCACTGTGAAAAGTCATAGAGAAAGGTGCAACCTTGCCAAAAACACAATTGGTAAAAGGTGTCATGATAGTGATGCCTATTACATCTGCTAAAGATAAGGCTCAAAGAAGATTAGAAGTGAAGGCTAGAGGTACTTTAATGATGGGCATTCCTAATGAACATCAATTAAAGTTTAACTCTATAGAGGATGCTAAGCTGTTGCTGTAAGCTATTAAAAAGAGATTTGGGGGGAATGAAGCTACTAAAAAGACTCAAAGGAATCTCTTAAAGCATCAATATGAAAACTTTACTGCTTTAAGCTCAGAGATGCTTGATCAAACTTTTGATAGGCTTTAAAAGCTTGTGAGTTAGTTGGAGCTTTTGGGTGAAAAGCTTTCACAAGAAGATGTTAATCAAAAGTTATTAAGAAGTTTGTCACTTGAGTGGAACACACATGCTGTTGTGTAGAGGAATAAAGCTGATTTGGATACAATGAGCATGGATGATCTCTACAACAACCTCAAGGTGTATGAACCAGAAGTTAAAGGGGACTCTAGCTCAAATTCAAGCACATAGAACATGGCTTTTGTGTCCTCTTCTAATAACAACACTAGCAGCTCTAATGAAGCAGTTAATGTTGCTCATGAAGTTACTACTGCTAGCACTCAAGTCAATACTGCTTACTCTACAAATATTGATAACTTGAGTGATGCTGTTATTTGTTCATTATTTGCTAGTCAACCAAATAGTCCTCAACTTGCACATGAGGACTTGCAACAAATCCATTTCAATGACATAGAAGAGATGGATTTGAGATGGCAAATGGCCATGTTGACCATAAGGGCTAGAAGGTTTTTAAAGAATACAGGAAGGAAGCTTAATTTTAATGGCAATGAGACTATTAGTTTTGATAAGTCCAAAGTGGAGTGCTACAACTGCCATAAGAGGGGACATTTTGCTAGAGAGTATAGAGCTCCAAGAAATCAAGACAACAAGAAGGAAAGCTCAAGAAGGAGTGTGCCTGTAGAAACCTCTACTTCCACAGCTTTGGTGTCATGTGATGGTCTTGGTGGATATTAATGGAGTGATCAGGCAGAGGAAGGGCCTAATTATGCACTCATGGCTTACTCATCTTTAAGTTCTGACTCAAAGGTATCTAATGATTCAAGTTGTTTAAAATCTTGTATGGAAACTGCTAAATTACTTAAATCTCAAAATGATCAACTATTAAGAGATTTATAGAAATCTAGTTTAATGGTTTTAGGTTATAAAACAGGTTTAGAATCAGTAGAAGAAAAACTTGAATTTTGTAAAAAGAATAAGTCTGTTTATGTAGAAAAGATTAATGGCTTAAAATGGGATATTCAAGTAGGAGAAATAACTATTAGTGAGCTTAGGAAGAAGCTTGAAAAACTTCAAAAAGAAAAAGATAGCATTCAATTCAATGTAGATAAATTTGAAAATGCATCTAAAAGTTTATACAAGCTCATAGAGTGTCAGATTATTGATAATTGCAAGAAAGGTTTAGGCTTTGAAAAATATAATGCAGTTCTACCTCCCCACATAGGAAATTTCATGCCTTCAACACTTGATTTGTCTTTTACTTATTTAGATGAGTTTGTTAATAAGCCTGTAGTTGAGAATAGAAAGTCTAATGAAGAAGTGTCTGAGATAGTTAGGAAGTCTAATGATTTTCCAGTTATTGAAGATTGGGTGTTAGATAGCGAGGAAGAAAATGTGTCTCAAACTAAAACTGAGAAGAAAATAGTTAAGCCTAGTATTGCTAAGATAGAATTTTTCAAACCTAAGCAACAAAAGAAAACTTCTAGGAAAACTATTAAACAAGCTAAACATAGCAAACAATCACAGTCCAAGAGGCAATCAAATAAATTGGAACAATATGATGTCTCAAGGACTAGAAAGCCATTTTGAGATGTTTAATAAGGCCTGTTATGTGTGTGGAAGCTTTGATCATTTGCAAGTTGATTGCATTTACCATCAAAAATAGTTTCTAAAAATAAAAAGGATGGTAAAACCTGTTTGGAACAATGCTCAAAGGGTGAATCATCAAAATTTTGCTAAAAATACTCACCCCTGTGCTAAAAAGAACATGGTTTCAAGAGCAGTACTAATGAAGTCTGGCTTAGTATTAATTACTACTACTAGACAAAATATTTCGAAAACAGCATTATCAGTTAATCCTGCTAGACAAGTTAATGTTGCTCACTCAAAAATAACAGTGAATGCTGCTAGACCAATGTCATATCTTTCTAAAATAGCACATAAAAACTGTTAAGAGGACCATTAATAATAACATTGCATTTAAAAATAGCAATATTAATCAAAGGGTTAATACTGTTAGGGGTAAAAATGTTAATACTGCTAGGCTAAAAGCAATAGTTAATGTTGTTCAGGGAAATAATGTTAATGCTGTTAATGCCTCAGCTTGTTGGGTTTGGAAACCAAAGACTAAAGTTTTAGTCCACGTTTCAAAACATAACAGTGCATCAACCATCCTACAAAGGTTTGATTATATTGATGCACAAGGCAAATCCAAGTCAGTGATGGCTTGTGTCCCCAAAAGAAACTGATTTTCTTATCTAATGTGCAGGGCAATTCAAAAATGGATTTACAGGATAAAGGAGTAATTGATAGTGTATGGTCATGGCACATGACTGGGAACATGTCCTATCTTACTGACTATGAAAAGATAGATGGAGGATATTGTTGCTTTTTTTTTTTGGAGGGAATCCCAATAAGGAGGGAAAATTCACAAGAAAAAGGTACCATTAAACTAGGTAATCTAGATTTGAAAATGTCATTTTTATGAGAGAGTTAAAGTTTTTAATCTCTTTAGTGTCTTATTAAAAGTTGTGATAAAAATAATAGTGTTCTTTTTAATGACTTAATGTATTTTTTTATCTACTAATTTAAGTTATTGATGAAAGTGAAGTTTTACTTAGAGTTCTAGAAAATTACAATTTTGTATAGTGTTAATTTAAAGAAAACATAGTTCCTAAAAGAGGTTTAACTTTCCTTTTTGCAAAAGCCACTTCGGTATGAATCTAACTTTGGCATGAAGCTAGGTCACTTAAAATTTAAAACATTGAATAAATTGTTAAGGCTTACAACCCCAACACAAACCACTTCAAAAATCTTGTAAGAGGTTTACCTTCCAAACTTTTTGAAAATGATCTAACTGTGTTCTATGTCAAAGGGAATAGCATCACAAAGGCCTCTTGTAAGACCAATATAGGAGAAACTCAATCAGTCTTCCTTTATATTTGTTACATATGGACTTGTTTGGTTCTTAATATTTGTAAAAAGCCTTATGAAGAAAATTTATTGCCTAGTTGTCACAGATGATTACAGTAGGTTTACAATGGTTTTCTTTTTAGCTAATAAGAGGAGACTTGTGGCATTCTTAATTCTTTATAACTAGGATAGAAATATCTAGTAGATCACAAGGTAAGGTGATTAGATGTGTTAATGGGACAGAGGTCCAAAATCAGTGAAAAGGAAAAAAGAAAAAAAAAAACAAAAACGATTTAGGGGTGGAGAAAAAAAAAAAAAAAATAAAAAAACAAAAAAAAAAAAAAAAAAAAAAAAAAAAAAAAAATGGATCAATTTTGTGAAAAGAAGGGTATTTTGAGACAATTTAGTGTAGCTAGAACTCCTCAACAAAATGGAGTTGCTGAGAGGAGGAATAGGATACTAATTGAGGCTGCTAGGACTATGCTAGCTGATTCTAAGTTGCCAACTACTTTTTGGGCAGAAGAAATTAATACTGCTTTGCATCGTTACAAGAATAAATTGTAGTTAGTTTGCCTCATAACAAAACTCTATTATATAGTTTTATGTAGAACACCAACTTTATGTTTTATGAGACCATTTGAGTGCTCCTGTTACCATTCTCAATACCATAGAATCACTTAGCGAATAATTTGATGGTTAAGCAGATGATGGTTTCTTTGTTGGATACTCTTTGAATAGTAAAGCCTTTAAAGTATTCATTAGTAGAACAAGGATAGTGGAAGAAAACTTGCATATTAGGTTCAGTGAAAGTACACCTAATGTTGCAAGGAGTAGACCAGATTGGCTACTTAATATTGATGCACTAATAAGAATAATAAATTATGAGCCAATTGTTATTGGTACACAGTCTAATAGTTTTGCAGGTACAAAAGCAAGTGATAATGCAGGTCAGCTAAAGTGGAGACAGAACTGTCAAAGATTCATTTTAGTTACATTTTGGAACTCTGATCACCATTTTCACAAGATCTAAAGAGTTCTCATTGATGATGGATCCAAACCTTCAGTGATGATGGAAAGAAAGTGATGAAGATCCAAGAAAGGATCGTTATATAATGATCAAGAGAATGAAGATAATGTTAACAATACTAACAATGTTAATGTTGCTAGCACAAATAAAGTTAATGTTGTTGGTGAAAAACAAGCATTGAACTTCTAGATGATCCAAATATGCTTGCTTTGGAAGATATTAGCATATTTGACTTCTCAAGAGAAGTGATGAAGATGATGATGTAGAGACTGACATGAACAATTTAGGTATAATAATCCAAGTCATCCCTGATCCCAAGCTACAAGAATTTCATAAAGATCATCTCATGATCTAGTGATTGGAAGATTGTAATTAGCTACACAAATAAGAATATGTCAAAGAATTTGAAGGGGAACATAGGTTTGTTGTACTATTTAACAAAGAACAAACCATAAAGACCTTCAAAACTGCTTGTTTGCTTGCTTTTTATCACAAGAAGAACCCAAAAAGATAATTCATGCATTGAAGGATCTAATCTAGATAGAGGCTATGCAGGAAGATCTTCTACCATTCAAGTTACAAGAAGTTTGGACTTTAGTGGATTTACCAAATAGAAAAAGGGCTCTATAGTTAATAAATGGGTTCTTTCAAGATAAAAAGGATTGAAAGAGGAAATTGTGATAAGAAATAAGAAGATGGGTTTGCTCAAGGGTTTACACAAGAAGAAGGGTTGACTATGATGAAGTCTTTGCGTCTGTTGTAGAATTGGAAGCCTGAGGCTATTTTAAGCTATGCTTCATTTAAGATTTTTGTGGTGTATTAAATAGATGTAAACAGTGCTTTTCTCTATGGAAAGATTAAAGAAGAGGTGTATGTATGTCAACCACCAGGATTTGAAGATCCAGACTTTCCTGATAGAGTGTACAAGGTTGAAAAAGCACAGTATGGACTACATCAAGCTCCTAGAGCCTGGTATGAAACCTTGTCAACATATCTGTTGAACAATGAGTTTCAAAGAGGGGAAATTGACAAAACCTTATTCATTAAAAGGTACAAAGGTGATATTTTACTGGTCCAGGTGTATGTGGATGATATCATATTGGTTTTTAACAAAAAAGGAGAGCGGTTATGCATTTGATAACAAGTTGTGATGCATGAGAAATTTAAGATTGTGTTCTATGGAAGCAACTACTTTCTTATTTGCGATTACAGTGCAGCGAAGAAGGATGTCATATTTATAGTCAAGATAATATATGGTGTAATTTTTAAAGAAATTTAGGTTTTACAGGAAGTCAAGAGTGCAGGACCGACCCAATGGAAAACTCAAAGCCTTGCTCAAAGTATGAGATGGTTGAAGAAGTGAATGTTATAAGTATTAGGTCATATTGATTGGTTCATTGATGTATGTGTACCTCTTTAGCAAGAAATAAAACATGACATCATGTTTATAGTGTGTGCTTGTGCTAGATACCAAGTCAATCCAAAGGTTTCACACCTTCATGCTATGAAAAGGATTTTTATGGTACTTAAAAGGTCAACCAAAATTGGGCCTTTGGTATCCAAAGATTCTCCTTTTTGATTTGGCTAGCTTATATGATAGTGATTATGTCTGGATCAAGCTGGGATAGGAAGTCTACACAGGAGGTTATCAATTTCTTGTAAGTAGATTAATATCATGGCAGTGTAAAAAATTGACATGGTTGCAAATTCTACACCAGAAGAATGAGTATGTGGCTGCTTCAGTTGTTGGGGACAAGTAACTTTAGAATTCAGTATCAAACTACTTGATTATTGGTACAATTTTATGCATATACCTAGTCTTTATGACTAATAACAGTACTATTTGCCATAATTAAAAATCATGTGTTTCATTAAAAACAAAGATATAGAGATTAGGCATAATTTGATTAGGATTGCCAATGCAAGAGTGATTCAAATGGTCAAAATCCATATTGACAAGAATGTTGCAGATTTACTTACAAAAGCTTTTGATGTAAGTAGGTTTCAATATTTGATTTGCTAGAGTATTGGAATGCTAATCTTTAAAATCTGGTTATCTACTTTTATGTTTTTGTAGAAGTTTTGTATGAATTAGTACTGTTATTCATGTCATTAAAAGTTTTTGCTGTTAAGTATAATTAGTGCTGCTAGTTATACTTAATACTGCTGAGTTTCTACTGTTAGTTATACTTAATACTGTTAGGTATAATTAATATTGTGATAATTATGAATTGCTATGGATTGTGTTTTCTTGGTTTTGGACTAACATTTTGCAGAAAAAGCAAAGAAAAGTGTTAG
This sequence comes from Tanacetum coccineum, assembly GCA_026074375.1. Taxonomy (NCBI): domain Eukaryota; kingdom Viridiplantae; phylum Streptophyta; class Magnoliopsida; order Asterales; family Asteraceae; genus Tanacetum; species Tanacetum coccineum. Next base: position 52,616 of record BQNB010005853.1, on the reverse strand, counting down.
ATTGATAATGGAAAAGCTGGTTATTAGAGAAAATAGACAGAGAGTTTTGGTGAGTAAAAGAATTGAGAGAATTGGTGAGAATAAAAATAGAAAAAGAGTTGTGTGAAATAAAAACAGGCAGAGTGATTTGGTGAGTAAAAGAATTGAAAGAAGTGGTGAGTTGAAAAACAAAAAGAGAGTTGAGTATATTAAAAACAGACAGAGTGTTTTGGAATGAAATTGGAGCTAGGTATGCTAGTGACTAAAATTATTGCTGCTAGGCATGAACATTAATACTGCTGTTGGAAAGATAATGCTGCTAGCATTAAACTTACAACTGATGGTGAGTTAAGGCTGCTAGCATCAACTTACTACTGCGTATTAGAAAAGTTAATGCCGTCAGTCAGGCATAAACTTACTATTGCTATTGAAAGTTAATGCTGCCAGACATAACTTACTACTACTGGTGACAATTAATGATGTTGAAGGTATTTTCATAAATACATCGATTAAGGGTTTCAATCACTCATTAATCGATTTATTCATCATTTCATCTCTAATCACAAAACCTAACTCAATTTTATCATTCTATCATCAAATCATAAACACAAAATGGCAGATCTAAATTTGCAGATTTCTCACAATTTAGTCGCGTTTTTTTCTAAACTCGCAGAAGAAACAGAAAGTGAAGGGTTTGAGCAGATAGTAGATTTTTTAATGCAAATCCTATAAGATATGTACTAACGATCAATCCTACTATATATATTTCGTGCATAGAACAGTTCTGGTCTACTGTCAAATCCAAAACTGTCAATGAGGAAGTACAGTTACAAGCCCTAGTGGATGAAAAGAAGATAATCATAACTGAATCAACTGTGAGAAGAGATCTTCAACTAGAAGATACTGAAGGTGTTGATTGTCTACCCAATTCTACCATCTTGAAAAGCTAACATGTATGAGGTATGGGAAAATTTCTTAGAGCTTTCTTTCTATAAGGCAATCTTTTCCAACAATGAAAATTTCTGATTCACGCATATTTTACAATGCTAAGTTCTAAGATACTGCATGAATTAGTCTGATTATCTGTTTTGTCTACAAACCAGAAGTTTACTTTTCAAAATACATTTTAGAACAGCTTATGGCGAAGAATTGGATAATGTGGGTAAATTGCTTGATGTATCCAGGTTTATACAAGTCTTTTTGGATAAACAACTTGAAGGGATGCCTACTCATAACATAATAATATTGCACCCTCTCACACTAAGAAGATATTTAGGAATATAAGAAGGGTAGGGAAGGGTTTTTCTAGAAGGGAAACACCATTATTCCAAACAATGTGTACAAATCAGCAAAAATTAGGTGAAGGATCAACAAATCCTACTGTTCCCTTCACACACCCACTTTTATTCAAACCGATTAACATCTCAACCTCAAAAGAAACAAAAACCTAGGAAGCCAAAGATAAATAACACTCAGATACCTCAGTCTAGTGGTCTTACTGAACATGTAGCAGATGAGGTTGTCTATAAGGACTTGGATAACGGTTTGGTGAGGGCTGCCACTACTTTCTAGCTTAGAAGTAGAGCAGGACAGTGGTAACATAGCTAAGACCCGATCCAAGGCACACTAATGAATCTAGTTCCCTAGGAATACTCAGGTGGTCGGTCCATGGCCAGAAACCATAGGGGGATACTATTGCTCGAAACAAGGTTTTTGAGAATGTATCTAAACATACTAAATGATCACTACTCGCAAGAGGTAACACATTTGAAGTGGTGGAGGATAGTCTGAAACTTAAATGAAATTTATGATATTATGATACCATTTTTACAAACAGAGTTATTGATTTGGAAAGACAAAGACCAACATCGCTGAGGAGATTTTTAGTTTATAAGAGGAGGGTAAGAAACTTGACAGAAAAAAGAAGTCAAGATAACTCTAGCTTAAAATGGTTATACAAAAGTTGGTCTACAGCTAGCGAGTAGATCCTCTAGAGATGAGAAAGTTGGGTGAGGATGCAATCCAAACAGGGGGAGGATAATATGCTATTGATGTGATCGAAGACATTACCCTGTTTATGACAAGATGATGCTGATATGTTTGGATGTGAATACTTGACTGTGATGAGGGTGTTAGCAGAACAAGAAGTTGCTACAAAAGATGTGAATTTGACTGTTGATGAAGTTACTTTATTCTATTCAACTTGCTGCTATAAAAAGTGTAACAAGCCAAGCCAATGTTATAGAAGAGCCATAGTTTACCAGGTAGTGTGCCAGAGTACAAAGGTTTGTGCTTGATAAACTCAACCACTGCTACAATTCTAACTCCAAAGAAAGGATTGTCATTATCGAGGTGAGGTACAATCTACAAACAATAACATCTATTCCTCACAACATGATTAGGCATAAGTTCAAGGCAAAGGCAAGAGAAAATGGTTTAGAACTTGAGTATGCCTTGAAGGAAGAAATATCAAATCAGTTTTGAATGAACAAGAAGCTATTTTCAGTTTACAAGTGAGTCTTTATGAATAGGTCGAGACTTACCAAGGGAGAAAGATGAAGCCAATTGTAGCCTTGATTGAGAATGGGCAGGTTATTCAGGCTTTGATAGAATTACTCGTCACGATCTCCGATAATTGACGCGAATTAGTTTCATGTTACCTCAGAAGATTAGTTGAGTGATTTGAGTGTTTCCATCTTCCTATTCGTTGAGGGTGCTGTGGTTCGTGTACTTGTTATAGATCAAATATAAGAATTAACAGAAAATTTCCTTAGGGATACCATTTTATAAACTTCTAAAGGCATACTGAGGATAAGTCAGGATTCAAAGTGGGGGGATATTTGATGACATAAATACGTCTATTTTATAGCATCAGTTACTCCTATGGAATTGCAGTATTATGGAGTTCTGGTGATGTTTCAACTAAAAAGGCATGCATTTTAAGAGTTTAATAAAGAATTTAAAAAGATTACTGTTCTGACAACCAATACGTCATATCCATCAAGGAAGATACGGCGTATCTAGATACTAGTAACCACCAATAAGACCACGAAGGAGGAAACAGATTTCAATACACCATATCCAGAAGAATGGCATATACGCCGCTTTCAAGTTTTATGGATTAAAATTATTCTAGAAGATATCTAAACGTGGGTACCCTAATCTAAAAAACATGATAGTCGTATCTAAGACTTTAGATATTGCCATATGACATCTTCACAGGACCCTCCATATAAATAGAAAACTCAAAACGAAGTTGTTTTAAGTGTGCTAAATCATATTCGATACCTAAACCATTAAAAGTCTGGATTTTCAGAGCGAGAAAAGAGCAGAAAGATCGAGAAAAGCGACTTAAATCCATAGGAGACAAGTTGGTAATGTCTTAACAACTTTTGTAATCGTTCAGTTTCGGTATTCTGATGTGTTTCAAAAGCTTTAAATTTGAATGATAAATAATACCAATTTGTATTATAGGGAAACACGACGGGTAAAAGTATACCCACATATATAGTATAATCATTTTAGTGTAAGACCAGGTCGGTGCACAGGGTATTTGAGTTGTATTCTAATAATCAGGAAAAACAGACTTTAACAACTTTTGTAAATAACTTGTTTTACCAGGTAATATAACGATTGACTACTGAGATAATTGAAATAATTGTTAAGTGTGGTAATGTATAAGGACCTCTAGATGAATCCTTAAACTTATAAAAAGGAGTTTTTTCGTCAGACAAAACGTTTTTAATTAAATTAACTTATTAACTCAGACTTATATTTAGTAAAACTAGACCAAATTTGTCACTCAAAGAAGTTTTAGTTACTTATTTATATCAAAGATTATTTTGTTTATCAATTTACAAAAGTGGATTTCTCGGTACAGACGATAAAGATCATAGACAAATCTTTAAAACCACATAGATCATAATGGGTCTTTCGACCTATACCAATATGATTATATAATCTAAGTTGATAAGCAAATATCTGATAAGATAAGATATAACAGGATTGCAAATAGCTTGAAGATTAAAAGATCACGATCATACCAAACACTTATTCATTATAATAACGTCACCGGAGTTGTCATGAGAGATTTAGCCTTTCTAGGCTATTGTGGTTTCATACATATAAGTCTGATTCAACATGATTTCTATTATTTCAATATACTAATAAGATATTCTACTTTGTTCTTGATCGTTTGATCTTGAATCTTCAAAATGGTGTGGTGTTTATGGTGTCTTGGTTTATATGGGTGGAATAGGTATGATAGAATTTCTATGAGTGATGTGAAATGAAAGAGAGGAGTATTTGTGGATGATTGAGAGAAAATTTGTCCTTTTCTATAGTGCTAAAATGGGTGAAAAGTACGGCGTACACACGATATTTGTGCGGCGCACTTGGTGATTAAATGTTAGGGTAATAAATGTTTTAGTGGAGAAGTGCGGCGCACAAGATAATTTGTGCGGCGTACTTAGGATGTTAAGGCAGTAGCATTAATGTCTTCATTAATTCTTCATAGTCAGATGGGAAGTGTGGCGTACTACTGATAAGTGCGGCGCACTTACAGACTTTGAGAGGAAGTGCGGCGTACTACTGATAAGTGCGGCAACTTTACAGACTTTTAATCTTGAGATTTTGTTTTTTCTGTTCTTGATTTCCCAATAATATATAACCACTTGAACTCTGTTCCTTTTTATTTGAGATGTCTTCTAGTGAACCTGCAAGTATATTCATGCTTTAAGTATCAGAAATTTCGTTGAGAAATGATTTAATATATACAAATAAACGCCTCTGAAAAACATGTATAATTTGGGTGTTTTCAAATCCTCCACACTTAGTTGTTGCATGCCTCACGGCATTCAAAGCGAGAAAATAAAATTCATTTTATCATGACGTAGATAAAATTTTGGTTTTTTTTTTATATGTGTTTACAGGTTTAGATAACTTTCAAGAAATGACATATACTAAGGACCACACATAGGGATGTGTTTGATTTAAATTCAACTCAGTTCAATCAGGATCAGGTTTTAAATATTATTTATGTTGAGCCAACTCAATTTGCACAAAACATATCTAGAAGTACTAGAGGCTTGTAACTTGAACATATAAACCTGACCGGAAGGTGGGCGCGAACTTGATATTGAAGCGGGAGGTTATACTAGTTTTCATATGCGGAAAATAAGCCTTTATTTCTTTGAATTTCTAATATATATTTCACACTTTTTTTTACCAAGGTACGAACAGAAACTTTAAATTCTTGCTTAGGTGTTACCAGCTACTTTAGCACTAAGGGTAGTACGTTGAAGGGTCAGAGCATGCGGGATTCATAAACATAATGATTATCATGCTTCGGTATAGCTTAATGATTGATCTAAGTACAGTTCTAGATCTTCTAATATTACTGGTCACTCTATAATAATTGTTCTTCAACCAATACCTTTGCTCCAGAAAAGGCGACAAACACCACATTCCACATCCATAATGAGGGAATAGATTCATATGATTGCTCATCCTTTAACTCAAACAAGCTAAAGGCATCAATATGCTTGGGTACCAAAGGTGGGCTACCTGATTATTCTAAAGGCTTATAATTCTTACAATTTAGTGGTTATTTTCTTTTCTAACTAGTTAAAATGTTTATAATCCGTTTTGGATTTTGTTTACCTTACTAAGATCATTTTTATTTTGAAAGCATTGGATTTGTAAAAAAATAATTTTTGATGGGAAAAAATAGTGGGATATGATCTAATTTTTCCCTATTTGACTCTACCTCACTATAAGTTTGACATTGCCCTCAATGTGATAACTGATAATAGAGATAAAAATAGGGAAAATTAAGGGACGAACGGTTACTTCCTATGCCATGAGAGATGTAGCTGCGAGAGAGCTTATCCTGAGCACAGACTTACATAATTTTTCCTTAAATCTTTATGCTATATTACATGCATAAAGTAAATACACAAAAGCACACAAAAATAAAATAATTTTGTTGCTTTTTTTAGAAAATAAATAAAGGATATGAATAGAAAAATTGAGGAGGGACTCCTCCACACTTAAGTGAAGCACGGGTTGGCTCCCGAGAAGCGCTTAATTTTTGAAAGAGTCGTTAGCTAGACTCGAACTTGGTGAGTCATTCTTTAGGAAAGAAGGGAGTAACTGCTTCCCTTTGGTCATTATAATATTCTTCTTCATGATATATTTTGAGTCGATGACCATTAACAATAAATGTTTTTCCATCTTTTCCATAGAGTTCAACATATCTGGATGAATATTGATTTTTCACTACATATGGTCCTAGCCAACGAGATATGAGTTTCGGTTTTTTAAATTTATACTTTAAGTGAAAGAGTAGAACCTTGTTTCCATGTTTGAATTCTTTTCTCATTCTTAGTTTTCTACCGTGCCAGGGATTTGGTTCTTGCTTTGTATAGACGAGAGTTTTCATAGGCATGATGTCTAAGTTCGTCTAATTTGTGTAACTGGAACATTCATTTTTCACCAGCATCGATTAAATCTGGATTACAATTCTTCAAGACCCAGTATGCACGGTGTTCAATTTTAAATGTCAAGTGACAATTCTTTCCATATATGAGTTTATAAGGTATGGTACCGGTAGGTGTTTTGTAAGCAGTACGAAAAGCCCACAAAGTGTCATCAAGTTTTCTTGACCAAATAGCAGGATTGTCTTTAATAGTAAATTTAAGAATTCTTTTAAGAGCTCTGTTCGTGTTTTCAACTTGACCACTATGATGTAGAGAAACGGTGGTTAACTCCATATCTTTTCATTGATTTTTCTATTATTTTGTTGCAAAAGTGAGTACCTCAATCGCTGATTAGAGCTTTGGGCATTTTGAAATGGCAGAATAGTTTCTTTAAAGAAGGTCGACAACAACTCATGGCTCCATCTGGTTGGTAAAGCCTGGGCTTCGGCCATTTTGATACGTAATCAACAGCGACAGATGTATTTCAAAACTTAGGCAATTTTGGGAATAGGTCCATAAAGTCAATACCCTATATGTTGAAATTTGCAATAATTGGATGTTGTTTTATGGGCATCTTCATTACGTTTTGATTATTTCAGTCTTTTGGCATGCTTCGCAAAGTTGAACTAGAGTATGAGCTTCTTTATGATTGTTGGCCAGTAAAATCCTGAATCTAAGACATTTTTAGTGGTTATATTAGGTCCATAATGTCCACCAGTTAGTCCGTGGTGACATTGATCTAAAATTGCTCGGGTCTCTGGTCCTGATACACAGCATCTGATCATTCTGTCAGAACATACTTTGAAGAGGTATGGTTCCTCCAGAAGTAATGTCGTGGTTGAGGTCATTGAAGAATTATGTTCTTTTGCATTACCCGTGTGATTATTTTGTTGATACTGTCGGTAATCCCAATATCACCTTTAATTCCTCCATGATGAACAAGAAAAATAGATGAGATAAAAAGAAGAATTGTAGAGAGAGGTTTAGAGAGAATTTTAGAGAGAGAAAAACAAGAGTTGGTTAATTCATACAAGTGAAAAAATAACAATGAGAAATCAACACCATTTTCCATAGTGGAAAATGGCTTAATACCCTTAATGGCATTGGGCTTTTCTAGGTGGGATAGGATTGGGATTGTAGGGCTTAGGACCATTACACATACAATATTAATTACTAAATTAATCCCTATTTACCCGGTCTAAGCCTATTACACATCATTTAATTAATTAAGTGACCAGAGACATCAGTATAATGAACGAACTTCCTGTTCAAATCTTTTAAGGCATTACAACTCCTCCCTCGATGTGAGATCTCCGATTCCCGTTCTAGCCTATTACAACATTTAATATATAAATGACCGAGACCTAATATTCTAAATGAATGAACTTCTTGTTTGACTCAATATTTTAAGGCTAACAATCTCTCCCGAAGTGAGTTCATTGTGACACTCCTTCATGAGATCAATGAGATTGCTTTTGTCGTTAAGCTCTTGTCTTTTTCTTGGTCTTTATCTTGTTGTAGGCTTGTTCCTTCATGCTTTATGATCTTTGATCTTGAGCCTTTGTCATTGTCTTTCGACTTCGTCTTTATGTCTGAGATCTTTAAATCTTTATCCTTTAGTCTGGATCGGCTTTGCCACCTTGCTATCTTATGTCTTGACCAACATGCTCATACTTTGCATCATCTTAAAAGCTTGCTAACAATCTCCCTTGATAGCCTTGATATCTTAAAGGCAGATCTTGTTTATCAGAGTTTGCAGAAGTCTTTATCTTTAATACTTGAGCTTTCTTGATTCTTGAATCTTGATGCTTATAGTATGTCTTTGTAGTTTGAGCATGAGCATGTGGTAATGAATCTGACTCTGCTGGAATGAGGCTGCAACACTGTCGTTTGTACCTGTATTTGAATGTTAGTAATAAACAGTAGATATGGACGAATATGGCTTTGTCATTCGTTTAGATTCGGTTGCATTAACCTTCAGTTTCGTGAGGACCGTTTTACAGTATAAATACTGTACCTATGATCAGGTAGGTTCAATTTAGAAGAACCTCCTTGACAGGGTTTCCAGCTCAAAGTGTTAGATCCTCTAACGCGTATGCATTAGATTCACCGTACTTGCTTGTTCTTAATACCGGAATGTCTCAAAGCAGACAACACGATATGAGTGAATCAGATAGTTACTATCTTTTTGATTGAGTCGTCAATTCATTTACTGGACCGAATCGATATCCAGTTGACACAAGCTTGATTCATATAGAATCTCGCAAGTCACCTACCAAGAGCTTGTTTGATGTTGGCTCAAGCAGGATTTCCATCTTCACTGTGAATACTTAAGTATCACTCGGATGTTCTGGTAAAATCACAAGGATAATGCGTATGACTCTTGTTAATAGCTTGTGAACTTGATGATGTTCAACAAGTGTTTGTAATGGAATGTGTCCTAATGAGATTTATTTTATTGATCTCTTGGCTCTAGACTCGATTAGTGCGTTTTGGTTTTAGTACTCGAAGGCTGGAGCAGACTGCCACCTATTCAATATCAACTAACTCGGAGTGAGAAAGTCAATAGAAGTCGTGTGTATCTCCGTGACAAATGAGACAAGTTTCTGTTAAGAGAAACTCGAATGGCTGGGAAGGGTTGTGCATTGCATCATTGGGTCCATGATGTCATTCTTCAATATCAGAATTCATCTTTGTGAAAACTGATAGATTATGTATTGACCCGGTTTCTGCCTAAGGTGTAGGGAGGGCTTCTTTCTTTAGACCCTTTATCCTTACATTTCTTTTTCATTCTTCAACCCCTTCAATGCTTACCAAGACGTCATTACTAACACCTTGTTGTGATTGTTCCAGTGTTAGCTCAATCTTAGTCGGCATTATTCCCTTATACTCATTCATCTCCAATCATACCTAAGGACTGCTATTTCTAACTATGGAGTGTCCTTGGGTAGATCCCTTCGGTTCTGGTTGGATCATAGGACTAATACCTAACCTAACCACCTTATGACTTTAGAATCGTCGTGAAATTAAGATGTTGTTGGGTATGAGATCGTAACCATAACACCTTTTTCCCAATAGTATAAACAGTACTTTGAGTCTTTTAGATCACTTATTATTTTCAAGATCATATTTTAATTACACTTCTCCCCTTATTTTAAATACTAATTTACTTAGTTTTTGAAATACCTTGTGATTAAAATTTGTCATGAAAATTCTGTGGAGAAAACATATTAGCATGAATTATATGGAACATTAACTTGCCCTCCCCCCCCTCAATTTTACATATGTTTGACACCAAAAAAAATGATACCAAGTTGTAAAATGGATATAAAATTAAGGGTTAGCATTGTCAAGCACATAATTTTGAAAGATTATGAATTGTCATTGAAAAATTCTTGAAAAATTGTGCTCAACCACTAAATCATCTTATAATAAACATTATATTTAATTGTCATTATTATTATGGAGTTGTTATTAAGACTTTTTATAATGTGTTGAATACATAAGAATTGTAATGTGATGATGTATCCAACAACATTAAAACATTGTTTTTCGAAAACTCCCTCTCAAACATTAACTCATTTTGAAAATGACACCAAATGTAAAAGAATTGTCTTGTAAAACTTGATGAGGGATGGAGTGTTGAACACACAATTTTGAAAGATTATGAATTGTCATTGAGAAATTCTTGAAAATTTGTGTTCAACATTTTGAAAAACATCATGTTAGAAGACTTCTCTTCTAACGCTAAGGATAAGCGCACTGAAGCGTACACTCTTCTTTGTCGTTGGGGTCCGAGTTGCAATCTGAGAGCAATTACAAGTCATAAAGAGAAATAGAAATGACATGTTCTGAAAGCATTTGAAACTCTTGCTCGAATTCATTTACACGCCCGTGTCAATATTAATCAACATTTATAGGTACGTAAATGTTATCGATTCCAAGAGACATGTCAAGAAGATTCTTTTTGGAAATTTTTTGATTTTTCTGATTTTGTATTTTTCTTTTTAAAGTTTTATATTTTTGTATTTTGCTTTTCTCAAAAATATTTACATGTTGTCATCAACATTGTATGTGATGGTAGAATAGTAATTCTAACTCTTGTTGTGATGTAGTTGTCTTGTCTGCTAGAGGAACAACTTTTGGAACCAGCTTTGAACTAGATGGCTCATTGCTGTGGTCTTGAATTGCGAGTTCTGAACTGTTATGATCAAAAGTCATTGCTTGTTCATCATATTAGAATTCCTTGAAGCCCTGGTTTAGGAGATATCAGTCTTTTCAGCAACCAAACTCTGAGTCCTTCCTTTTTAGGATTGAAAGATGTACATGCACTTAAGTTAAGAATACTTGCACTGACATCAAGAGTTTGTTCGCATTCATATTGGTTAGTGATATCCTCATTTGAACCATTTGTGGGTTCACCGTCAACCTTGGTTGTGCTAGATGTGAATATCTGTCTAGTAGGAACCCACCTAAGACCAATTGTCTTGAAAAATTTTACCCGTCGGTTTCCACCTAAGACAAGATCTAGGAGTCATTGTTTTCTCATGCACAACGGAAGTCTTTTTGATTGAAAACCTATGTCCTTTTAGGATCTGTCTTTCTGGTTTCTTTGCAAAACTTGTTTGCTCTACGGGTTTGTTTCTGTTCGTTGTGTTATTGGATGGAACCTTAGCATGTGAGTTGACTTCATTCAGGAATTTTGTTACACAAGAATCATGATTTGCATTAAAAACACATTTCTGACATGTCGAGCAAACAAAATGTTTGATGTCAGAAAAATTTCTAGAATTCCTATAGTGTTTTGCTATGGGCAGTCTTTGTCGTTAGGCAACTACTCTTAGATATAGGCCGATTCCTAGAGTTTTGGTTATTGATCCTAGGTTTTGGTTTGCTACCATTAGCTGTGCTTGTTGATCTAGCAGAAGGCATCACACTAGGTATTGAATTCCTACCGTGTTCTTGTGTCTTTTTCTTAGCTTCCTCTAGATAGTGATTATGAACCATATCATTTGAGCTATACCTAGATGAGCCAGGTGCAATCATGTGATGAGGTTTTGCACAAGCAGATTCTTTCCCCTTAGGCAAATTTGATTTCTTCTTGGGCTCTTCTTCAATCAAAATAGCTTTTCCCTTATCCTGCTTGTTCTTTTACTCAGCATTCTCTGAGTATGTAACAGTTCCTCAAGACTATATAATGTGTACTTCAGCAGTACTAACTGGTGGAACTTCTTCACTAGCAGTATCTTTCTTCTTGCCAGCAGTACTAACCTCATCACTAGCTTTCCCACTGCCCTCTTGCTCATGGATGACTTCAGTTGGAGTCACTTCTTGTATGAAAAGTTCAGTTTCAGTGCTTGCTTTTTCATGAACTCCTTCATCATCTTGAACCCCTTCATTAACAAACCTTACGCCCCTGTTGGAAGAATATCCTCACCAACTTCAGTATCTGAAAGAACAAACTAGAATGTCTTTTGCCTTCCCAACCTTTATCTGAGCCTCTAGTTTCTTGACCCTTAGAATAAGCTTAGTGTAAGCAGAACTGTAGGTTTGCTTTGTCTTTGTCAAATCAGCCTCTAGAACTCCAATCCTGTCAGAAAGTGTGTTAATCAAATTCATCAATTCTTGTAGTTTCAAACTACCCTCATCACTTCCATGTGAGTGAACAGCATGGAGAGGTGAGTCATGGGGTGTAGGAGGATGGTGATCTGGGCCAGGTTGTGTGGGTGATAGTTGGGTAGGTGAGGGTTGAATAGGAGATGGTTGAGGGGATGGTTGAGTAGGTGATGGTTGAGTTGGGGTAGGTGCAGGGGAAGATATGTTGGTGGAAGGTGAATACACACAAGGGCTGCGGGTGATGAACATTCTAACATATTTGAAACAATGCAACCTCCTGACCTGCAACTCTCACCTTTGTGTGATCCTTTTCATCTTGCTAAAAAACTTTCATGGTTAGAGAGGGGAACAGAATCATCTTGTGTGTGGTTGCAACTTGTCGCGAGCGCGCCTGTGTGTTAGATATCTGTACAAAGAGTATGGTATGTTAGTGTGTGTGTAGTACTGTGTGTGTGTGTGGACTAGTCTGTTAGACCCCTGAGTGTCTATAGAGCGTCCTCCTAGAGAAATTGATTTCTCTCTGTGGCTAAACAATGCAGCAGCTGCAAATATTGCTACTAACGTGTGTGGTGTATAGCAGTTTTTTGCGGCGCGCTTAAAAGTGACGAATAGTCTGTAAAAAGAACCTCATTGCGGTGACATGCACCTTTTATACACCCGGTTCAATGTGTGAGAGTATGATATGATATAGCCTCCGTCCCCCAGTTGAGCAAAATATCCTTTAGTTGGAAGAGCGGAACATGCTTCTTGATCATCCAAACTTGAGATGACAGCCACGGCTCGCTCGCTCCCTTCAGTGATCGAAAGTGAGCACTACCGTAGATTTTCCAGATATGTCCCCTGTTCTGTTTATCACACAAACTCCAAAACTTGCCCTGAAATACCGCTGTGAGGTATGAATTGGGATTAGATCGTGTATGGCTGAATGCGGGGATTAGTTCTTGATCTAGAGAATACACGCACCCCCCGCACACCCACTCGAGAGTGCGGAGCTTCTCACATGTCTATCCTAACCATGCCGTATGTGTGAAGAGTACGCCAGAAGAGATATAGGAGAGAGAGAGAGATTCGTCGGTCCAATTGTGTCCACCTCTGCCTATTTCCATAGGTCCCATTGGTCGCCAAATCTCACACGGCTTAATAATGTACTACACCATGTGTGTGTAAGGTATCCACACAGTATATAGAACGGTCACTCCCAGCCGTCTTAGTTTTGTCCCAGTATGTACATATATATCGGCGCGTTAAAACTCTCCTCACACCATCTCCACGCATGGCTTCTAACCACATAAGGTTTGTCAGCTTATCTATATACCAACCCTTACACCTCTTCTTTTTCTTCCTCTTCTCTCACATCACCCCTATCTTTCTGTTTTCATTCTTTTGGTCCTTTTCATCTTTCTCTTTTTCACCGTTTTTCTGTATTGAGCGCTCCATTCTTCTTTAGGGGGGCCACCCACAAAATCAACCCAATATATCCCTATAATGTCGCACACAACTCTACAACGCACTACCACGCTCCAAGCGGGGTCTTCCCCTAGTCCGTTTGCTATGGATAGCCTTGCTTCATTAGACAAAATCTGGTTGCCATGATAGACTCCCATATCGTTTTGCGAGAGTGTGTACCCCAATTCACACCTGCCTCGTGTGTGTGTGTGTCTCGCTCGCGACCTGGGAGCTCTCGCCCATGCTTCATTATATATACTCCATGGTGATATTGGAGGGTGTAGTTGGTAACCCCACATAACATTCACCGTCATAATTGCCTACCATTTCCCATTAGCGATTGCCTCCTGGGTCTAGTAATTCTTGATGTTTATTAGAACATGGTGATTGATGTCAATTTGTTGTGTGGTTAACAAACCAATATTTAAGAACAGTATACATGTTTTCCTCCCTCAAATGATACATCCTGGAGTAACTCATTGTTTGCCTGAAAAAAGTTAGCTTAAAACCAAGAAAAAAACATATCAACTGAATATGTTTAACAAGTATTAAGTGTTATTCACAAGATTAACAAGTTCATAGACATAACCGCAGGCAGTATTAACTATAGGCACAGTTTAACAAACAGTGTTAAATATTAGATAGGCAGTTACTAATTATAACCAAAAACAAAAGTGTGTGTTTACTCAACGCAATTGTGTGTGTGTCAACCGCTCGTACTAAATTCTAACTAGCAGTATTAATTGACAAAAAACCAACAGTAACCGCTCTCATTTAACGACCTTTAAAATCACTCTCTCAAGAGATGTAGGTCCTTAGAGATTATGTGGTTCCAATTGCTGAAATGTGTGTACTGAAATCTACCAGCATCAAAACTTTTGTAAGAAGTGTTCAGGCAGATTATAGAGAAGTTGAGTATCAATTTTAGCCATTTGAATCAAGCTTTTGAGTATTACATCGCTATAACGTGATGCCTAATTCGATGTGTTTTGTTTTGGAGTGTTGACAGGATTTTACTATAATACAGATAGTATGGTATAGTCATGTAAATAACAGTGTTCATAAAATTATACCAACCTCAAGCAATTGGTTTTGGTTCCAGAGAACTTGACAAACCAACTTGCAGAGCCACATATTCAGCTTCAGTTGTAGATGTGGCAAACAGTTTGATTCTTGCATTGCAAGAAATCCTTTTCCACACACAAATCACAATCCCTCCTCTCCAAACAACTTGCACACCCACAAAAAAACTCCTCTATTCTGGACCTACTGCAAACAACCTTCAACACCTCAATCCAAAATTGTAGCACAACCTAGCATCAGCTCACCCATCCCACAGATGTCAAGAACCCCCTACACACACAAAAAACCTATAAATTCCGTAAACAGTACTTTACTCCAACCCCTCCCATATCATTAAATCCAAATCTTCACTACTACCCAAACTTATTCCTACTCTCATTTCATTAATTTGGCCGGCACTCACATTCCCTTCCACAACATCCATCAATTCACATTAAAATACCCCCCCCAGCCTATAACAGATCCCCAACAACGACCTCCAATCATGGCATCCTCCCTACTGATGTTACATACATCCACTCCTCCCCCGCATCTGCATTCTTTAAAACACACGTCTTCTCCCCAAATCCCAGTCGGGGCCGTGCGCACGGCACGACCCCTCTCCATAATATAGTCGAGAGAGAGAGAGAAGAAAATTCTCCGGATATCCTGGACTCTATACTATCACTGCACCCCCTCTATAAATATTCACTTCTTCTTTTTGCTTGGACCTGACTCTACCACAAAAGAAGTGAGTTCTCCATAGGAACTATCTGAAAACTTATCTCTTCATAGAGTTTCTCAAAATATCTCATCTCGCTGCACGCTTTCTTGGTAGACGCCTCAAGTGTTATGTCATCTATCATAGAGTTGAACAACGCAGTATGTCGCACCACTTTTTGACTTTTAAATGTCTCCCACCGTGATAATTTGCGCTCTCTTTAAAATCCATTGTCACGAGTAAGTGGCCATTGTGTCAGAGGGTGCTGTATGAGTCATATAGTGCTTTACACTCTTTATAAACTCTAGAGGATGGTCAGGATTCTTCAAAAAAACTAGGAGGTTGACTACATACACCATCACTTCCAATTTGGACCATATAGAAAAGCACTTGTGACATCCATTTGGTAGACAGTGAACCCATGAAAGAAGCAATAAGCTAGAAATATTCTTATGGTTCTATTTAGCTCTGGAGCAAACCTTCATCATAGTCAATACCTTTTCTGGTGTATGACCTTGAGGCAAACAAGTCTAGCTTTGTCTGACAACAATTCCCCTATCATTCTTTCTTGTTCTTAGGACCCACTTTGTACAATAGCCCTATGTCCTAGGCTCAAATTACAAGATACCCATACATTTGGTAGCTTGAACTGTAAGAGTTCCTCTTGCATTGCTTCTTCGCAAGCTGGATCATCTTAGAGCTTTAGAAAACTCTCTTTGGTTCTTCTGAGATACAAACAGTAAAAAAGCATGTATGTAAGTCCTGGTGAGTCTTTCCTTCATAAAAATGGCACTAAGAAATCCTAGTTCAGATAAGAAGTTGTCATCCTTCTTGTTTGAAACAGGAAGATGCACATCACTTCACATGATCCAATTGGATGATCCTTGTGAATTCTTGTATGGGCGTGGCAGACACTTCATAAGATGGTGAACTATTTCCAATTCAATGTCTTGATCCCTCCACTTGTATGTCTTCCGTTGTAGAAATTGGGCCATTTAAATCCTTAGAAGTAGCAGTATTACTTCAGGAGCAGCATATAATAATTTACTACAGTATTTACAACTTGTGGACTAGCAGAGTTAAATTGGTGATTCATCATCTCTCTCCTCATGCCCACCCACACCTGCCCCCACAACTCAATATGAGTCCATCTTGTATTGTATTTGCATCATCAACAGATTTGAGTGAGTCATCTTCAAAGTATGAAGCATCTTCCCAGAATCGGCTGAAAATACAATTTGATCTTGTTGAGAGGTATGCTTGATCTGAACTTCTTGTATACTGCATGAAAATTAGAAAAGTCCATACCTATGCGCACATTAATCGCATAGCTTGGGTTAGCGAATATATAGATAGAGACCACACCCAACCCCAACGACAACATCTCGGAAGCATACCACCATCCACCACTCACTAAACCTTACCCACAAACACAACAAACTAACACCTAGTATTCCTCTCTTCCCTCATCAACCACAACCCATTCCCATGTTCTCCCCCTGTACCTATCCCTGGTTCTTATCGTTGTAAACCCTAACAGCCCATTCTGCAACCATATCCGAATATCCACCAACGAAACTTCCTCACCTTTTGCCACCCAAAACCCTTGCCCCAACACCCCTCTCTACAGCACACTAAGGTATTAAGAATTGTAACATGACATTCCAAATGGTTCATAAAACCTATAGCTGGTTCGCTCTCACACACTCCTTAAAGAGTTCATAAGGATGTTTATTAGGGCGGTTCACACAACTAAAGACACTCCATCCTCTTGCACAACATAGCAAGCAGTAGAAACTGCTTCTGCCCAAAATGTTGTAGGTAACTTAGAATCTGCTAACATTGTTCTAGCAGCCTCAATAAGAGTCCTATTCTTTCTTTCAGCTACTCCTTTTGTGGGGAGTCCTTGCCTACACTGTATTTCTCTTGATACCTTTTTCTCTACAGAACTCATCCATCACATGGTTTTTAAATTCTGTCCCATTGTCACTTCTGATTATTTTAACCTTCTTATCCACTAGATTTTCTATTTCCTTGATAAAGTTTTTAAGGATCTCACTAGTTTCATCCTTAGTTCTTAAAAAGAAAACCCATGAAAATCTACTATAATCATCAGTTACTACCAAGCAGTATTTTTTATGCATTAAACTACTCACAAAAGTTGGACCAAACAGATCCATATGAAGCATAAATAATGGCTTAGTAGTGGGACAAAAGGCCTTGGTCTTACAAGAGGCTCTATGTTGCTTGCCTTTAAGACATGCAAACACGGTTTGGTCATTCTCAAACCTTTTTAAAGGCAAATCTCTTACAAGATTATCTTTGACAAGTTTATTGATATTTTTGAAATTGACATGACCAAGCCTCCTATGCCACAACATTGATTCCTCAGATGTAGCCTTTGAAAAAAGACAAGTTAAACCATCTTTAGGGACTATGTTCTTCATATCAAAACTGTACATGTTATTCTGTCTAGGAATTTTAAGGAGTTACTGGACTTTCACGCAGCAACTTATAAAATTTGGAGAGACAGAATCAAGACTTTCAGAATCAGTAACTAAAGTGACCTAATCTTTTTGTTACACATTTGTGAACACTAAACGGTTTAAACTTCATTCTTTAACAAAGTTACATCGTCAAAATCAAAGTTTATCTTATTTGTTAGTACCTTTACCAGGTGGATTCTTTCCTCCGTTTGCTCCTCCACCAAAAGTTACATAACCTCCATCAAATCTTTGAACATCTGAAAGGTGACGCTATGTTTCCGAGAACTGTGCTTGAGCCTCACTCTCACAAATCCTTTTTCCATTACGTGGGAATTGCTCTGCACACAAAACTTATTTTTGAAGTTAGTTACTTGGGGGACCCAAGCCATTACGACTTGGATCTTTTGGGGGCCCTTTTCGGTGCATCAAATGTAATTATATTTGTTAAAAGGACTACTGATGCTCCATTGGGGTTTGATAGGGCCTCCAAAAGCCTAACATGGGAGGGCTTAACAACATTAAATCCCCTTGCCCTAACCGTATTAACATTTGGCCTAACAGTATTAACTGTTTGTCTACCAGTATTAATATTTTGATTATTAGACCTGTTTGTTAATGCTGTATTCTTGAAAAAGTGCTTTGTGCCTGATTTGAAAAGGAGTCTTTGGCCTAGCACAGAAACTGTTGGGTTTTGGGGTGAGCAGTATTATGAGGCCTAATACAGGCTCTTCCCACACCTAGCAGTCTAACAGGTAGGCCAGTGTTAACAGACCTATACAATACTAAGGGTTTTGCATTTTTTGACAGTTTTCAGGCCAGTCTTCATTAAGACTGCTCTAGGAACCATATGTTTATCTCGCGTGTAGGACAATACTATTTGGCTGTAATGGTGATCTACAATCACCACAAATAAAGCATGCTTTGTTATTAAAAACAAAGTTACATCCTAATTGATCAGTTTTCTGACCATTCCAACTTCTTTGGTTCCCCCTAGGTCTCTGTGACCTATACATCTCAGCATACCTAACTGTTCTTCTACTTGGTTTGACAGTGTTGACTGACTCTTCCTTAGTGGCAGTAGGTATTTTCTTTTCTACTTTTGGTAGACAACAACTTCTTTCCTATCATCTGGACACCAATCTTCAATTATTGGCGGCATCAGAGTATGTTCTCTAAGCCTTTTAGGTTCTTCTAACCTAACATTATTAGCATGATTGAAAAACTTTTCTTTCCATTTTGTGTCTACCTTAAGTGTAGGCACAACAGAGCTAGTTTCAGTAACAGACTTGGGTTGTTGTGTTAAAGAGTCATCAATATTCTCCTTAGAATTATTTGACTCTCTATTACAAACAGTGGTTGGCTTTGAACTTGAATCCCTAGGACCATACCAATTTATCTCAGGTTGTTGAAATTCCTCAAGACCTGAATAAGACAAGTCTAAAGGTGTTGGTCTGTTGAGAATTAAGGGATGAGGTGAAGGAACAGCATTGTAACCAAAACCCTTTTTGCTTTTGTTAGTTACTAGACTTGCTAACAAATCATCTAAGTCTTTAGATGATTTTTCAAACTTTGCTAGCTTAAATTCAACTCCCTCTTTTTCTTCCTTAACTTTTTCAAGTTCAGTCTTAACTAATCCCATAAGTTAATCCTTCTGTCCATACACTTTCATTTTCAATAAAGCAATCTCTTCGAAACAAAACTTCAGATTCTTTATATTTAATTACTTGTGCTTCTAAAATTGACAGCCCTCTTTATATGTAGCTGCTTTACATAGCAGTGATCATTTCTAATTTAAACTCAGTACATCATTTATACTATTTTTATGACTTCCTAATTTTGCAAACAAGATTTAAGAACAAGATTTGTGAATTGATACCTTAGACTCTAGAATGCATGAGAGCCATGTTTGCTTGCATTTACATCCTCTGCCCTGTCACTCAATCAACACACCACTCACCATTTATAGCACACATTGCCTTTTAAGGGGCTATCTTCAATCCTTACTGTCTTTGAGGAGTTCCTTGATTTCTAACTTTATTGTCTTTGCATCTTGGAACTCTAACATTCTCTAGCAAAAATGTCGCCATTTTGTGACAGTTGAAACATTTTTTGGGATTTGTCATATCCAGCAGTACTATTTCATCGATTGATATCTTCCTTCCAGTTCTTTGATAGAACTTCCTTGTCCTCATGCTCAGCAGTGCCATATTTCACTTTAGATCCATCTTCTTCTAAAGCATCATCTGCAATTTGCTTCAAGATCTTCCTGAAACAAGTTGAGAGCCTTGTGGTTGAGTGGACAAAAAGGCATAAACTGTGGCATCACTAAAACTAGCAGTACTAGTTTCAGTACTAGCAGTATTAACTTTGGTGTTGCCAGTACTAACTCCAGTGTTAGCAGTATTAATAGTATTAGTACTGCTTGGACTGGAAGTGGTTAGAAATGCCAAGTTTTTGTCATCATTATTAACAGCAACAGTTCTCTTAACCTTTTGTTCAACAATTTTAAAATTGTTGTACAAATCATCCAAACCCATAGTTTCAAAGTCGGGTTTGTTCATCCAGACTACTACATGCGTATCCCATTCTGAAGGTAAGCTTCTCAAAAATTTAACATTTAAATCCTCTGGAGAAGTATCTACACCAAGAATTGCCAATCTACTAACAAGCTTTTGAAGCCTGTTAAAGATAGAGTCCAAAGATTCTGAGCTCGTAGCATTGAAGTTTTCATATTGCTGCTTCAATAACACAGTGTGCAAATCTCCCCACAACATGAGATCATACCCTTCTGGTACCACTTGTTGATCCCACGCCTTGATCGATTCTTTATGATATAAAGAGTTTGTTACCTTGGAAGAATCCAAAATAACAAAGATTGAGACTTTGTATGTATATCAAAGTGTATGCGGAATCTACACTTTGATACTCTAGAGAAACGTATGAATGAAACAATAATGATCACACACGAACAATAATCACAAAGCTCACAGCTTCAATATTATAAATAATACGAGTACTTCAATAATGCCTTTTGTGTCTTCTTTGTAGCATCATTTCCTCCAAAGCGAGCTTTAATAGCAATAAACATAGATTGAGCATCAGCATACTGGTTAAAGGTAAGCTGATGTTCATTTGGAAGTGCCATGAGGAGAAGACTTCTGGCTTTGACATCATTCTTCTTGCAGATCTTTTCTTCAGTAGTTGAGGGCACAGTCATCTTTAATGCAGTTGATGGACCTGATTCTGGTGCTGTAATAGGAATAGGTACCCATGAATTTCCATATTCTATCACCCCCCATAAAGCATAGTCTTGGATCTAAAAGTACTGCTTGATTCTTATTTCCCACATCTCATACTCTCCTAGTTTGAGTATGGAAGCTTTGCCAACGAATTGTTTTGAAGAATTTTCTAACTCCATCTTTTCCCTAGATCAAGATTCAAAGCACAGGATCTGATACCACTTGTTGATCCCACGCCTTGATCGATTCTTTATGATATAAAGAGTTTGTTACCTTGGAAGAATCCAAAATAACAAAGATTGAGACTTTGTATGTATATCAAAGTGTATGCGGAATCTACACTTTGATACTCTAGAGAAACGTTTGAATGAAACAATAATGATCACACACGAACAATAATCACAAAGCTCACAGCTTCAATATTATAAATAATACGAGTACTCTTTAAGTACTGGGGTTACACAACCTTGAAGCTATTACAAATTCTCTCTAAGGTATCTCTTAAAGTTCTGTCTATCACTACTCTAGGGATCTCCTTTTATAGAAATTTTCCGAAGAGTATCAAGCACTTTGAGTCGATTAGATCACTTATTATTTTCAAGATCACATTTTAATTACATTTCTCCCCTTATTTTAAATACTAATTCACTTAGTTTTTAAAATACCATGTGATTAAAATTTGTCATGAAAATCCTATGGAGAAAACTTTTATACTTAGCATGAATTATATGGAACATTAACTTGCTCTCCCTCAATTTTACATGTGTTTGACACCAAAAAATGATACCAAGTTGTAAAATGAATATAAAATTGAGGGTTACCATTGTTGAGCACACAATTTTGAAAGACTATGAATTGTCATTGAAGAATTCTTGAAAAATTGTGCTCAACCACTAAATCATTTTATAACATACAATCTATTGAGTAGTCATTATTATTACTGTGTTGTAATTCAGACTTTTTATAATGTTTTGAATACATAAATATTGTCATGTTATGATGTATCCAAAATCATTAAAACTTTGTTTTTTGAAAAACTCCCCCTCAAACATTGACTCATTTTGAAAATGACACCAAATGTAGAAGAATTGTCATGTAAAATTTTATGAGAGATGGAGTGTTGAACACACAATTTTGAAAAGATTTTGAATTGTCATTGAGAAATTCTTGAAAAATTATGTTTAACATTTTGAAAAACATCATGTTAGAAGACTTCTCTTCTAACGATAAGGATACATGCACTGAAACGTACACTCCTCTTTGTCGTTCGGGTCTGAGTTGAAATCTAAGAGTGATTACAAGTCATAAAGAAAAATAGAAATGACATGTTTTGAAAGCATTTAAAACTCTTGCTCGAACTTCATTTACACGCCCGTGTCGATATTAATCGATATTTCTAGGTACATAAATGTTATCGATTCCAAGAGACATGTCGAGAAGATTCTTTTTGGAATTTTTTGATTTTTTGATTTTGTATTTTCTTTTTGAAATTTTATATTTTTGTATTTTGTTTTATAGGTTTTATATTTTTATATACAAAAATTAAAATAAAATAAAGTAAAATAAGTGATCAGTTATGTTGTAGGTTGATTATTCGTTGTAGGTTGTGTGTCTTGTTGTTTAGAATTAACAGAGAGAGAGCGGAAGACTTTAACACACTTCGATTTCCTACATTGAAGTATTCTTCGTACATAGGACTGAATAAAAATTCCAACTCTTGTTGTGATGTAGTTGTCTTGTCTGCTGGAGGAATAACTTTTGGAACCAACTTTGAACTTGACTATTTATTGCCGTAGTCTTGAATTCCGAGTTCTGAACTGTTATGATCAGAAGTCATTGCTTGTTTATCATATCAGAATTCCTTGAAGCCCTGGTTTATGAGATATCAGTCTTTTCAGCAACCAAACTCTGAGTACTTCCATTTTAGGATTAAAAGATGTACATGCACTTAAGTTAAGAGTACCTGCACTAACATCAAGAGTTGGTCGCATTCATATTGGTTAGTGATATCTTCATTTGAACCATTTGTGGGTTCACTGTCAACCTTGGTTATGCTAGATGTGAATATCTTTCCAGTAAGAACCCACCTAAGACCAACTGTCTTGAAAATTTTACCCGTCAGTTTCCACCTAAGACAAGATCTAGGAGTCATTGTTTTCTCATGCACAACGGAAGTCTTTTTGATTGAAAACTTATGTCCTTTTGAGATCTGTCTTTCTGGTTTCTTTGCAACACTTATTTGCTCTACGAGTTTGTTTCTGTTCGTTGTCTTATTGGATGGAACCTTAGCACGTGAGTTGACTTTATTCAGGAATTTTGATACACAAGAATCATGATTTGCATTAAAGACACATTTCTGACATGTCAAGCAAACAAAATATTTAGAGTCAGAAAAATTTCTAGAATTCCTAGAGTGTTCTGCTATGAGCATAGTCTTTGTCGTGACGTGACTACTCTTAGATGCAGGCCAATTCCTATACTTTTGGTTATTGATCCTAGGTTTTGGTTTGCTACCATTCGATGTGCTTTGTGATCTATCAGAAGGTATCACACTAGTTTTGGAATTCCTACCTATTTCTTGTGTCTGTTTCTTAGCTTCCTCTAGGTAGTAATTATGAACCATGTAATTTGAGCTATACCTAGATGAGCCAAGTGCAATCATGTGATGAGGTTTTGCACAAGCAGATTCTTTCCCCTTAGGAAAATAATGCGTAGTGACTGGTTTTGGCAAATCGTTGTTCACATCAACTTGGGAGGCAAACCGTGGTTTTGAGATTCTAGGTCGCTCAGACTTAAACGTAGTTGGTTGTCTAACAACTGATTGGTTTCTATGTGGTTCTAAAACTGGTTTCCCTAAGATTGATGATTTTGCAAACTTAGTATTCACACTATTTCCTCCTAATTTTCTTAACTCATTTTTTAATGCTGCAATTGCAAATCCTTTTTCCTGAAGTTGAGCTTTGAACTTAGCATTTTGAGCAATCAAAGAAGTTGTGTGTTTTATGGTCTTAGCTCTTGTTATCTTGATAGAATCAGACAGTTCTTTGTAATGCCTTTTCAAAGTCTCATTTTCCTTAAGTAATTTTGCCATTTTATGTTCTAATTCGATGTTTATTGTTTCAATTACATATATTTCATGTTTAACCTTGGCTTCTTTACTTTTTACTTTTGAAAATTGACCATGTTGCCCTTCTTTTAAAGCTTGATTTTGATATTTAAGTTCAAGATTAACACAATGTGCTTCCATTCTTAAAAAATCTTTTTGAAATTAAGCAACGGTCTTTTTGAGACAAATATTTTCAGATTCGAGAGATTGATTTGAGAGTTCAGTTGTCTGGTTATTAGTTCATTTAGCAGGAAAAGGACATGTGTCATGACATTGTTCGGCATTCTGATCAACCTCTCCTTCATTATTGAATTCAGGTTGCTCAGTATGTTGTTGTTCTGTAGTAAATACATTATGATCAACAATCAATTGTACCTCAGCCATTGGCCCTTCATCATATACGGGCCTGATATCTGCATCATCAGCATGTGCATCATTCCCTAATATGTTGCGTGTATCTTGCTCTTTTAATTCTGTCCCACTGCTTTCTGTGTCAACCAAACTAGCATCCAATGCTTTACTCGAATCAAACTTTTCTTCTGATGTCTGCATCTGTCTTTCATTCACCCAGCTGTCATACTCTCTTTTATCAATCGACTTCTTAACAGATTCCATGTGTTGAATCAATGTATCACGGAATTCTAGAATTTCGAGTTGAGTGTATTGTTGAAAGTAGTTGCGTGTCATTACAACATATTCATCATCCAAATAAATCTATGACTTGATGAACATCTGAAACTATGACTCGAGTACTTTAAAAGCAGCCATGGATCCAATCTCTTGAAATTCTTCGTTGTCAAGTTGCTTTTCTAGTTGATCCATGTTTAGGAACATTGTGCCTGTGAAAGTCTCTACATCTTGACCAAAGAGTGTTGCAAATGCACGTTTGAATCCAGACTCGGTTCGAGTTCCTTGAGTCGTTGTTTGAAAGAAGCTTGAGGTGTGAATGAAGTCATCGAAAAGATACCATGCAACTTTCTTTTGCTTTGTCTTGAATTTGTTACATTTGTTGTTCTTCTGAATTAGAACACGAAGATAAAGTATCTTTCGTTTTTTTGTGATGTGAAGTGAAAATGATTTGTAGGATCTTAAGCAGATAAAGTGATTATTGTTGTGGATTAAAATCAATTAACGTTCACGGGATTTTACAAATCTATGATTTAAACTGAGAAAAGAAAGGAATCTTTCGCGGGATTTTACAAAATCTAGAAGAAACCGTGAATGTATAATTGTTGTTGTTGATGAATCGGTGTTGTTGTCGAAGTAATTGAGCTTTTGTTGATGAATAATGAGCTAAAACGACGAACGGTGCACAAACTTTCAACTTAAAATGAGTAACGGTTGATTAAAACTCAAATAAGGACTAACAGGGCAATTACAATTCACTTTGGAGGACTAATGGGCTGAATTGAAGCAATTAAGGACTAACGGTGTAAACTTGTTTCAACTTGAAGGTTAATAATGCAACAATGGACTAACTTTGAAATGGTCTTGAAAGTCAGGGGCTGCATGTGTAACTTTTTAATTCTAGTTAATTAATAAAAAGTATTCCCTCCAAAACTTCACCATCTTCGTTATAAATTTAGAAATAGGGCACGAATGAACTTTTGATCATTTGGACTTGTATGGTTATCGTCGGTGAAATGCGAATATACCACGTTGATCGAAAAAGGATTACGATCACAATGGTAGTTTTTAGAATTCCCGTAATGAACCGACACTCGAAACCGAAAAACCAAAAATGACTTAAAACGTGTACAGTTTTGTACTAGTTGAATTGCTAAATTGGTTTCCACACAAAGATGATAGATCGGTTCTCAAACGACTTGTACAATAGATTGGTTCTCAAAGAGTAGTACAATAGATCAGTTCACAAAGCGTAGACGATAGATAGGTTCTCAAAGAGTAGTACAACAGATCAGTTCACAAAGAGTAGACGATAGATCGGTTCTCAAAGAGTAGTACAACAGATCGGTTCACAAAGAGTAGACGATAGATCGGTTCTCAAAGAGTAGACGATATATCAGTTCTCAAAGAGTAGTACAATAGATCGGTTCACAAAGAGTAGACGATAGATCGGTTCTCAAAGAGTAGTACAATAGATCAGTTGTATAAATGGGTTGCAAGACAACAAAATGTACTATCGTCCTTGTCTTCTTGTCTTTAGCAAAGACCACCAAAAATCATAACGTCCTTGTTGCCTTCAAACCGTGTACAAACAAAACAAACCCAGAAGTAAGCTTACAAAATAAGCTCGTTTACACCACAAAAAAGATTGAAATAAGCTAGTTTATATGGAAAATAAGCTACGAACAAGCTAACATAAATAGACTAAAAAACTGAATAAGCTACGAAGCAAGAAAATCTAAAAGAGGCTTAAATAAGCTGTTTTAACAAAAAGACGTAAAAGAACCAAGAATCTGTTTTGCACTTTTTCTTATGAAAAGCACTACCAATATGATGATATACTTGTTTTTGAAAGAAAATAGTGTTTGAATGTAAACAAAAGAAAACGTATTTATTGAATCCAAAATCAAAAGTTAAACAGTAGGCCCAAGTGAATTTTGAACAACCCATAATCAAAAGTGTTAACACTATTTTTTTTATTATAACCAAATAAGTTTTTAGTAAAGAAAAGAAAACAAAAATAAGCCGAATGATTATGTAGCTTATAAGTAAGTCGAACCAATAAGCTCAATAATACCACAAACTTAAACCACTAAACCACCCCGTGGCGAGTGATACCAATTGTAATAACCAAGATAATCACTTCACTTCCATAATAAACACAAGAAAAATAAGATGAGAAGAATGAAAGAAACGTAAAGAGAGGTTAGAGAGAGAAAGTAGAGAGAAGAAAAAGAGAATGGTTGATTTCTTGTAAAATGAGAAAAACAAAATGAACCAATACCCTCTCCACACTTGGAGAGGGGTATTTATACTTTCACCACATGGGCCGGCCATAGAGAGGCTTTGTTGGGCTGTGTGGTTTAATGTCTTGGGTCGGGCTCGGGATTACAATGGACCTTAGTCCGGAACTAGTACAAGATTAGATTACGTCCACGAGCCCGTTTACCCTTCTAGCCTATTACAACATACATGAGATAAAGAAAGAGATTAATAATATAATTTGAGGCTAACATAGATGATACGGTGCGTGTGCAACAGGTGCAGCCCCCGGTACCAAATCGATTCTGAACTCTACTTACCTAGGTGGTGGAAGTCCCGGCAAATCATCAGGAAACACCTCAGGAAAGTCACGAATTACTGGCATATCTTCCAGGCGTTTCTCCTTCGATTTCTTCTCAGTCGCGTGTGCCACAAACATCTGACAACCTCTTTCGGTATATTTACAGGCCTTAATACAAGATATGACCTTTAGCCAGGACGGGCCTTTGTCACCCATGACTATCAACGTCTTGTTTCCGCAAGGTACACGAACAACCTTCTTACCACAGACGATGACGGCATCGCGCTCAGCTAACCAATCCATCCTAATGATAACATCAAACGTACCAAGTTCAATAGGCATGAGATCAATTTTGAAAAGATGGTTCACTAAATTTAAAGTGCAGCCTCTCAACACTGTGTTAGTGCTAACCACTTTTCCATCAGCTAACTTAACTTCATAACTAACATCTAGTTTATCCGGGTTGATATGTATTAAGTGACTAAATCTAGTATTCACAAAACTCTTATCGGAACCCGAATCAAACAAAACAGAAGCATAACGGTTATTGAGTTGAAATGTACCCGTAACCACATTCGGCCCTTCCTTGTCGGCATCCTTAATCACGTAGGCTCGACCACTAGCATTTCCACCTTGTGGCTTGTTCTTCTTTGGGCAGTGGTTCCTTGTATGTCCTTGCTCACCACAATCATAACAAGTCCAAATAGGTTGAGCGTTTGCACCAGTGGTAACATTCTTTTCCTTGCAATACCTCTCCTTGTGCCTAACATTTCCACACTTATGGCATTGGATCATACAACGACAATTATAACGAACAAAGCAACGGTCACACAACGGGAGTGGTCTAGTAGGCGCATTACTCTCATTCGGAGCAGTGGTCATAACTCGCGCATTTCCTTGCTTTTGGTTATTCTGCTGATGGCGAGAGTTATCCTTGTAGTTTCCCACACTATTGTTCCCACTTTGGAAGTTCTCCCACTTCCTTTCGTTCCCCTTAATATCCTATCTTTCTTTGCTTGTAACTTTTGCTCCATCAACTTGTGTGCCATATGCACAGCTTCACTCAGGTTGGACGGCTTAGAAGAAGTGACCTCACCCTTTGATGTTCTCAGACAATCCTCGGATGTAAGCATCAATTTTCACACTTTCCGGATTGACCATTCTTGGACACATCAAGGCCAACTCATTGAACCTCTGAGTATAAGCAACAATGTTAAACTCCTTAACCTTCAGATTCCATAATTCGTGCTCCATCCTTTGAACTTCGCCTGCTGGGCAAAACTCTGCAGTCATCAATTGCTTCATTTCATTCCAGGGAATTCGGTTAACAACCTCCAATCCCAAGGTCGCAACCTTAGTGTTCCACCAAGTCAAAGCAGATCCTTGTAATGTAGCGGCAACAAACTTAACGTTCTTTCCTTCTGCACATTTACTGATTCCAAAAACCATCTTAGTTTTCTCAAACCATCATCGCAACTCAACAGCCCCTTCAGTACCATGAAAAACAGTAAGGTTGCACTTCATAAACCCGGCAAAAGTGCATTTACGGGTGGCAGGTGCCCCACCTTGACCAGATCCGCCAGCCCCGCTAGCATTAACTCGCCTAGCTCGATCAGCAGTCAAAGCTTCATTAGTCCTTGAAGTGATCATCCGCTCAATGGCAGCTTGATTCAGAGGTCTCGCTTTTGGTGGCATGGTTCTATCACGACACAAAAGAAAACCTTGATAAGTATTCATACCATGATATAATCACAACATGTACAAAACAAATCAACTACACAATAGTCACATGACATCAAGTAGTAATCAAAAGATAGTCATTCGTTATTCATTACAAAAGAGTTAATACATAGTTGCATTGTTTCATAAAATGATACAAATTGTTACAACCAATAGCATAAAGTCTACTAACGGAGGATTCAGTTTAGTGATTACACAATAAAGATACTACTAATGAAACTAAACTACTAAGAGTCACGAGGGGATCCTCGTGGCTAAAATGATGGACTCTCCTCATCCTTGACCGGAACATAGATAGCCTCATTTGGTTTTTCTTCAAACACAACTCCCCTACGAATAATCTCCTGATAGAACTCATGAGCTTGAACTCTAGTCCAATAGAGATCTCTCTTGACTCGTTCTTTCTGCATACGAAGAAGTGTGTTGCTTAACCTTGTTTCTTCCAGCTCTTTCTTCAACTTCTTACACTCAGCTCTTTCTTCAGCATTGCCAAATTCTTTAATAAGATCTAATACAGCCTCTCTTTCTCCCACACTACATCGCACTTCATTACCCAAATACGTAATCAACTTACCATAATACTTATCTTTGCCTTCCCCTTCTTTTTGACCAATACATGCCCCATTTCACGAATGCACACTCGTTTTGAAAGCAATCCAACCAAAAAGAGAGTTAATGTCCCTCCTCATGAAACCAGGTAGTAGACTATCACCATCCTAGCGAAGGAAAGTGGCAGTAGACGACTCACCTACCTCATGGACACTATTAGGAACAGTCTCATCCTCGGGCTCAACCATGTCCTCAACTTTAACTACATCTTCGGACTCTAAATCAGAAGCATGTGGCGGTGGATTAAGAGGATTCACTTCTCCATAAGGAAATGTTAGCTCTGGTTCGTTCTCTTCTTCCCCAATGTCTACTTCCATATCTTCTTCTTCTTCTTCTTAAGGTTCTTCCTCCTCAAACTCTTCTTCGAATTCTTCTTCTTCCGGTTCCTCATTCTCATCGACTAAAGCAGGCTCGAGAATAGCGGGAGAAAGATCGAGTTGGTTTGGCACGACCTCGGGTAAGTCATCAACATGATTAGGGGAAATACGTTCACCATGATAATCTAAAAATTACATAATAATAATTCTTATTAGAATATTGTTATTATTATAAATAACGGTTGCGTAATTATGCAACAAACGACTATACTTTCAAACAAGCCTAATAGTCAACATATCTCGAATATATAATAGTATATTTATTATATAACCGCATAACAATCATTCACCCAACACGTGCAAAAACATCAGAACAATCATGCACCCAACACGTGCAAAAACATTCAAAGAGAAAACTCTTTTCATCAGTAACCAAAGGCAAAGAGGAGTCTCGGCGTGTGTAGAAGAGTTATAGTTTAGATTTTCAAAACTCTACCTAGTTCTCTATAACCTTAGGCTCTTGATACCAATCTGTAGCACCCTCATTTTTCAATGCGCAGCGGAACTCACAATGGGTGTTACTTCAAAGCACAATACACCAAGATATAGAAAACGACCCAAAAGAGACGTTTACAAAACATGTGTTCCATTATTTAAAATCAGAGTAAATGCGTTTAGTCCCAACAGAAATCGTAACCAAATCCATCACCACATTTGAAAAGTAATTGTTTCAAATTTAAAGACATTGTTTAAGAAAATAAGGAACACATTAGCAAGCTTCTACATAAGAAACCACACGCACAAGACCTCCACTCCATCGTTGTCATCATTCTTGGTTACCTGAGATAAAACATGCAAAAAACGTCAACAAAATTATTGAGTGAATCCACAGAGTTTATAAACAATGAGTAAAAATCTTTGAACACAAGTATAGTTCTCGGGAAATACATTGCAACGAATACAATGCATCAATTTTATTTCACGTATTAAGCTCATGACACCGATACCTTACCACTACATATATATTTTCATATGTCTATAATTTTCCCCGAAACAAGGTATTATTGCCTCATACCTACTTGTCTCCATACAAAACGTCCGTTTGACAGGGTGTTCACCAATGGATCCATACTTCGGACGGGGTTGTCAAACCTAATAGATCTATTTAATGTACAAGCTTCTACCTCGCGGGTAATTAACGGTTCATGAAATTAGGGACTTTGGCAATAGCTACTCATGCGGAAATATCTCATAATCGGGTCCAGCATACCATAAAATCACATGTGTTCGATTTTAAAAAATAAGCATGTATCTCCCTCGCGGGTTTATAAAACAATCAAAAGATTTAAAATGTGAGGCTATGAACTCACCTTAAGCAAAAGTATCCAATCAAACATCTCAACACGAGCAAACAACTTCACTTCTCAACCGCGATCTATATAATATATATAGCGGTACGTGACTACGAGAACATATATCATAAAATCATAACTAGCATATATATAATTATATACCACAACCTCCAAGTGCGATGCAAAATATTTATTTCGACGCACCAACAATGGTACAATATTTATCGCAAAGTTTCTATCTTTAGAAAGTTGCCGAAAGTAAGGATAATTTAAATCCAAAATAATATTTCATTATTATTTTACTAATTTGACCAATCTCTTGACATAAAAAAACCATACTCAAATGTTTACACATCTTTGACTTTTAAAAGTCAAACTTCGTAGTTGACATTCCTACAAAGTATTACTCAACTTCAATTGGCCGTAAAAGATTCGTTTTTAAGAGTTACGAGACCCAGTTTATATCAAAACGAACCTAAGAATATAATCTATCATTTTTCCAAGCTTAAAATAGATTTCAAAAATTTATCGACACGCCACGCGGCTGTCAAAATTTCTGCTCGAAAATACCATTTACAAAACCCATTAAAATCTCATTTTTCACCTTCAACGACATCAAAAATACTCTTAACTAGCTTATCTATATACAATAAACTTATCCAACTTTAAATCAATAAAATACTCATTTGACACTTTTGCAGTCGGATCTCTAGTATAAATTATATACACGAAATTCTACATATAAAATAACAATGTGACAAGCTTAAAAGTATTCTTACAATCAACTCGACACAAGAAATATAGCTCACAAAACTTTTCTTTGGCTTTTCCCCTTTGGACGGCTCGAACAAGACCCAAACAACAAAACCACAACTTTTTAATCAAAACCCACTTTCAAAAACGATAGATCTATCACCAATCAATACCATTTTCAACCCAAATCTTCAAGAACTTAACCCAAATTAAAACGAACAAAATACTTATTGTATGTCGAAATTTCTTAGTGGGATATGTTTGTTTCAATGTGGGGATTAATATTTTATAATCGGGTCGTATTGCATGTAAGTCGGCGACGGGTTTTGGGTGGTGGTGGTGCTCGTCGGACGTGGAGAGGGAGAGGGAGGAAGCAAAATTTTTTATAAAATAAAAATAAGTGTGTGTGTTTGTTTATATAGGAAAGTACTTTGGGCTTTTTGCCACTTTTAGTCCTTAATCTTCCATACCTTTTAAAATTAAGTCACAAGGGGTGTTTGTTTCGAGCTTATAACCGACCATAGGCTCGAGTTTTATAAATTCGTAATTATTTTTCTTCTGTCAAACTTTATTTAGTTTAATACATTTAATAAATGTTAAATCACGTAAAACACGACCTTAGATACGGCTTTTACAAAAACACGGGAAAAGCCATAAAACACTAAAATAAATAAATTTCGCTTTCGAAGCAAAAATATAAAATTTTCTAATTTTCTTAGACGCTTAAAGGAATAGAAATTTGAAACACGGCTTGTAATTACCCAGTAATTGGAAATTTTCACCAAACCGACTAAAAACATAACAACTATATCCAACTATATAGTAAAATAATTATCATGGTTCGAAGTAAGTATTGACACGAAACTTGAGTTGTTACAGAATTCCAACAGAATCACTAAAACAGTCTGAATTTATATATAAATTGTATAAACTAGTTTTTACAAATCATTACTTGATTAATTTGTACAAGTCCTCTAATTTACTTTATACCATATTTCTCACATTTTTAGGGTCCTCATATTCATGTCCATCATGCTTGTCCAAGCAAAATCCTCATAATTTATTTGTATGTAAGCTTTAACAATAAACTTTTAACAAATTAATTTATAAACTAAATCCATAAATTAACCAACACATATAATAAGTATGTTATTGTATTCTAGTATATTTTTAATAACATTTCACCATAATAATAATTGAGTTCGAATTCAAAACATGTTTGTTTTAATCTATAAATCATGAAAACAAACCCTAGATGGTGATTAACATAATAACAAGTATATAGATTATGTAAAAGAATAATTAGAAAGATTAGGGTTTAAGTAGACCTTAGAAGAGTGTAAGATGGTGAAGAACACAAAATCAAACCCTAGATATCAAACCCAAATTCGAAACCCTAACTATGAAAACCCTAGTTTTCTTCTTGATTAAACCCTTGCTAGAATAATACCCAAGCTTCCAATACACCTTGAATAACCTTAGATATTACTACTAACAATACTTGTACACTCGTATCTTTGCAAAATCAAAATCTATGATCACCCTAAAAATGATATATGAGCCGTTAGTTATGGAATAAAACAAGAGAGGAAATTGTAAAAGTTTACTTGCAATTAGAAATGTGTTAATTCTTACATGGTACACTCTTATATACTAGAAGTATTAGGAAACTACTAGCAAAACCATAGATCAATGGGTGGTAATGGTACAAGGGTGTAAGGTGCTCTCTTCCTCCCTAGGAGGAGGGATGTGACTTTAGTGAAAGAATTAAGCATATGCATAATATAAATGAAATTTGAATTTGGTTAGTGTTTTATTCCTATGTATATAACCGGCCATGTGGGTTTATGGTATAAGAATGATTAAAATTTTGGGTATTGGGTATAATAGTGGGTATTTGTTTGAGTATGGATAGATATTTATGCTTCTGGGTATCCCTAAATGTATTTTATTGCGAAACATAGACGCTTTACGTAACCAGTAAAAATATAATATGAAAAGTTATAAATTATCCTTGAAATAATTATATAACACTTGCTTGACGTAAACTTTTACTTGTTTGATGTCCGTTTACGTTGAATGTTGATTTTTAGTTTAACTAAACAATAAAAATTAAAGCAAACGCATAAAACCCTAAAAATAAATAATAGAAAGTATGAAATCGAAAAATGTTCTGAAATAACGAATTGTTACAGTCTTCCCCCATTAAAGGAGCCTTGTCCGCAAGGCTCAAGATGCGGCACTTGTCGAAGGTGCGATTTTTGTGAAGAGATGCAGATACTTCTTTAGGAATTGATCTTCACGTTCTCATGTGAACTCAGGACCTCTCCTAGAGTTTCATCTAACTTTGATGATCGGAATACGGCTTTGCTTTAACCGCTTGAGTTCATGATCCATAATTTCTACTGGTTCTTTAACGAAGTAGAGTTTATCATCAATGTGTATTTCATCCAACGGCTCGTCGGATAAACACTTCTTTAAATTGGATACATGAAATGTGCTATGAACCCTGCTTAGTGGTTAAGGAAGTTCAAGTCTGTAAGCAACGGCTCCCATTTGGGCTAATACTTTGAAAGGCCCAATATACCTCGGGTTCAACTTCCCCCGTTTGCCAAAACGGATAACCCCTTTTCAAGGTGATACCTTTAACATAACCCGGTCGCCTACTTGAAATTCTAAAGGCTTACGCCTCACATCGACATAACTCATTTAGCGATCACGAGCAGCTTGAATCCGGCTTTTGATTTGAATGATCTTTTCGGTTGTCTCATGAATAAGTTTTGGACCGGTGAGCTGAGCGTCTCTGACCTCGGCCCAACAAATAGGTGATCGACACTTCCGACCATAAAGTGCCTCAAATGGGGCAGCTTTAATGCTAGCATGATAACTATTATTGTATTAAAATTCGATTAGCGGTAAGTGTCTTTCCCAACCAAAGTCTATCACGCAAGCGCGTAACATATCTTCTAGTGTCTGAATGGTTCTTTCGCTTTGTCCATCGGTCTGTGGATGGTAAGCCGTACTCATATCCAAACGAGTACCCAAAGCCTTTTGATACGCCCTCCAAAAATTTATCGTAAATCTACCGTTACGGTCACAAATGATCGAGACTGGTATTCCATGTCTCGTGACTACTTCTTTCAGGTATAGTCTTGACAATTTGTCCATAGAGTCATTTTCCCTCATTGGTTGAAAGTGTTCAGACTTGGTAAGTCGATCCACAATTACCCAAATGGTGTCATAACCACTTGGCATCCTGGGGAGCTTGGTGAAAAAATCCATAGTGATATTGTCCCACATCCATTAAGGAATCTCAGGTTGCACCAACAAACCAGATGGTTTTTGGTGTTCAACTTTGAACTTTAAACACGTTAAACACTTGCTAACATAGGCGGTAATGTCGGCATTCATTTTGGGCCACTAGTATAATTGCTTCATGTCTTGGTACATCATGTCGGAACCCGAATGAACTAAATATTTTGACTTGTGAGACTTGTGCATAATCAAAGTCCTTAGATTACCATAGCACGGAAACCAACTTCTGTTCCTCAAACACAGTGTTCCGTCAGCACGCGGTTCCAACTTTTCCTTCCTGGGTTTTCTGATTCCCTTGGGGTTTCAACCAGCATTCCTCCTACATCTTCAGCCTTAAGGTTTTGTGGTTTTCTTGCCTTAGTTTGAGCTTCTAATTTTCTTGGGAACCCGTAATGGCTTAATTCGTTCCTTCCTGCTTAAAGCAGCTGCCACTACATTTGCCTTTCTCGGGTGATAACGAATTTCACAATCGTAATCACTAAGCAATTCTAACCAACAACGTTGCCTCATGTTCAACTCCTTCTGATCCAGGATGTGTTGTAAACTTTTGTGATCGGTAAACACGGTACACTTTGTCCCATACAAATAGTGCCTCCAAATCTTTAGAGGGAACACTACTGCTCCTAACTCCAAGTTATAAGTCGTGTAGTTCTTCTCATGAATTTCTAGTTGTCGTGATACATAATCAATCACCTTCTCGTTTTGAATTAAGGCAACATCTAATCCTTTATGCGAAGCATCGTAATAAACAATAAAGTTCTCAGCTCCTTCAGGTAAAGCCAAGATAGGTGCATTGCATAATTTCTCTTTCGACAGTTTGAAAGCTGCTTCTTGTTTGTCACCCCAATCAAACTTGACCTTCTTCTGGGTTAGCTTAGTCATTGATTTGGTGATATTTTAGAATCCTTCAATGAATCTTCGGTATGAATCTTCAGTAATAATCGGCAACACCTAAAAATTAACAGATCTCCGTTGGTGACTTAGGAGATGCCCAATCTTTAATTGACTCGATCTTGGCGGGATCCACGTGAATACCCTGGCTGTCAATCACGTGACCAAGGAACTGTACTTTTGGAATCCAAAATTCACACTTTGAAAATTTTGCATACAACTCCTCTCTCTTAAGCAACTCTAAGATTAACTTGATATTCTCTTCATGCTCTTGCTTGCTCTTCTAATATATCAGAATATCGTCAATAAATACAATCACAATTTTTTCCAGATATGGTTTGCACACCCGATTCATGAGGTCCATAAATACAGCCGATGCGTTAGTCAAACCAAAAGGCATTACTTGAAATTCATAATGTCCATATTGAGTTCTGAATGCGGTCTTTGGAATGTCTTCTTCACGAACCCTCAGTTGATGATAACCCAATCTCAGGTCAATCTTCGAGTAGACACTCGACCCTTGAAGTTGATCGAACAAATCATCAATACTTGGAAGCCGATAACGGTTCTTCACCGTTAGTTTATTCGTTTTTACACTTCTTTATATATTTTATATTTTATTATATATTATATATATTTACGGTGTGAATCCGGCACGATCATGTGTCTTAAATGGAATTGACTAGTTCGGTTGACAAAGAAATTGCCTAGATCGGTTGTCTTGTTCGGTTGACAAAAGGACAAACTAGATCGGTTTAGCTGGTTCGGCTATGCTTGTTCGGTTATCTAGTTCGGTTGTCAAACAAATATGCTAGTTCGACTTTACTTGTTCGGTTATCTAGTTCGGTTGTCAAACAACTAAGCTAGTTCGGCTCTGCTTGTTTGGTTAACTCATTCAGTTATCAAACAACTAAGCTAGTTCGACTATGCTTGTTCGGTTAACTCGTTCGGTTGTCAAACAACTAAGCTAGTTCGGCTCTGCTTGTTCGGTTAACTCGTTCGGTTAACTAGTTCGGTTCCAACAGACAACAAACTAGTTCAGTTCCCACTATAACTTAGCTAGTTCGGTTCTTGAAACAGACAACTCGTTCGGTTGCCAAAGAGATACTAGTTCGGTTCCCACTATAACTGAGCTAGTTCGGTTCTCTTGATCGGCTTACTCGTTCGGTGACCTTGTTCGGTTGTACTCGTTCGGTTCCAACTACTACGAAACTCAAATTTTCAAAACTCAAAAAGACACATTTTTGAATGGTTTTTAGCAAAAATTCTTGTACAACTAGTGTTACTAACCCTATAGGAACAATAAAAATGAAAACTTTAAGGTTTTTACGCCAAAAAATTTTGAATCAAAAATTTTGTTCTTTATAAAGATTTTGAACACAAATCACAAGACAAACACAAAAACTAAACACACCACTCCATGGCTCTTGATACCAATTGAAGAAACATGTAATCTAATGATCTACCAAGAACAAGAGAGAGAGATGTGGGTTGTGATGTTTAGAGAGAGAAAGTATATGGAATGGATTGAAATGTTATTACTATATGGAAAATGGAAAAAATGAAACAACCAACCCCTCTCCAAGGCTAGGAGAGGGCTTATATAGTTACATGATGGCTGACCCATGGGCTATGATGGGTTTCCCATGGGCCTTGGGCCAGATTAGCTTCTATACTTAACATGACACAATCTACGAGCTAAGACCTATTACAACTTGGAAGTGACCGACACTTTTTGTGTTTCCAATACCTTGCCACATTATGCCTCTTGAAAGGCTACTGTTGGTTCTTGTTATTCCTTGAAGTGTCATCCAGCTTCCTTTTATTTTTAGCTTGATGGTCAACCAAGGTACAGATATTTTGATCCATCAGTTCAGTTGCAAACTCAATTGCATTATGTATTGTCTTGGGCTTAGATGCCATTACACTTCCCTGAATCATGTCGGGAATACCACCGACATACTTCTCGACCTCATCAGATTCTTCGGGAAATATTCTTGAGCACATCAATGCCAACTCTTAGAAATGTTGGCTATAGCTCAACACATCAGTACCTTTGACTTTCAGATTCCAGAGTTTAATATCTAGCTTCTTGATCTCGCCTCTTAGGCAATATTTGGCGGTCATCATCTTTTTCAATGTTTTCCATGACATTCCGTATGCAGAATCATGACCAATCGTCTTGACGTGGGAATTCTACCACGTCAGAGCAATGCCGAGAAGAGTACAAGTAGCAAACTTGATCTGGCACGCGACGGTGCAGTTACTAATATGGAACACATACTTTATCTTTTCAAACCACTGAGTTAATCCAACAACTCCTTTATTGCCTTTGAAATTTTGGGGTTGTCATTTCAAGAAGTCACTGTAGGTGCACTCACGAACAGTAGACACCTGTCTTCTTCCGCCATTTCCCGGATCATGGCTGTCATCACCATTCTTAATGGTTCTGTTAGCTTCAATTTCGTCCAAAGCATTAGCAACTCCTTGGGCTATTAGTGCCTTAATTTGAGCATCGGTCATAAGGGTAGTGGTGGTTGCGGTGGTTCTCTTTGGCGGAATTTTCTTTAAAATCATAAGAAAATATAATACACGTTAGATTTTATACAATCATAAACGTGACATGACATATGCATAATAAATAAAATGAGATCACATCACACAGTGAAATATACAACCGAAGTGAGATCAACAATGACATAAATAAATCAACATCTATATATAACAATGTCGATAAGCGTACATGATAGTTTGGTTACAATGACCAGTACAATGAGATACAAAATGAAAATGTGGTCCTAAGGCAATGTTAGCTGGGAGTTACCCATAATACTTAGCATGCCATACAAGATAGCTAGATGATGACAAAAGATCTATACAGCCTACTAGCTGGGAGTTCCCCATAAAACTTAGCAGGCTATACAGGATAGCTACAAAATGGTACAACACTAACTACTACTACCAGCATCCTTTGGGTCGTCAGTGTGTGCTGGCTCCCTAAGAGTTGTAGTCAACTGGGTCTGAAGTGATGAAGTCTGTGCCATCAATAACGCAACTAGAGTCTCCAGTGATCTAATACTAGCATCCCGTGTCTGAATATGAGTATCATGTGTCTGAACCTGAGCTCGATATGCTTGGAGCTTAGCATGTATCGCCTTGTTGCAGTCCATGGCCTGTCCCCATGCCTGCTTGGCGTGCCTAGCCTCGCTCTCTAAAAGCACAACTGTGTGAAGATAATATCGCTTGTCTCTAAACAATATGTTGACTCGGGCTCTCTGAAGAGCTCGGTCATCTTGGGCGTCCTTCAATCGAACATATATCTCATGAGTATCCCGAGCAAGAGTAGTGGAAAGATCTGTCACTCTCTGGCTCAAGCCCTCAACAGTGGTCGGTGCTCTCTCCTCGATATCCCCAACCATGTCATCCTAAACATCCTCAATTCCATAGCCAACCTCTCTAGACATAGGGCGTCCAGGGGTGGCATCCACATTAGCAACATCTAATCTAGATTATCTAGCAGGAGCAGCTGCTGAACTCTCTCTGACCTCAAATCCAGAAGCGGGAGCAGTGAAGCGAGCTCTCTTCCAAAGTGGCATGTCCGCCTCGAGAATATCATCTCTATGAGTAATAGATGGTAATAACAAGGGTGGTGATGTAGCTCTTAACCGAATCTCGGCTGCTTTGTAGCCTAGTGGTGCCTCAGCATAAGTAGGGCTAGTATGGGTAGGTGGTGATGGTAAAGGTAATGGTGGAGATGGTACAGGTAGTGGTGGTGAGGGAATCTAGGGGAGTGGGGATGATAGTGGAGTAAGTGGAGAAGGTGGTGGTGATGAAGGTAGTGCAGCAGCAACCGCGGCAATGAGTGCCTCAGTAGCAGCTGACATCGGTGTCTGGGGTCGGATGGATATCCTAGCCATGCGAGGTCTGGGTGATGGTGGTGTAGGTGCAGACTCACTGGTCTCAAATGCCTTTGTATCCTCAGCTGATAGAACATGATCATCAATATGTACAGCAGAAGAGTCAGCCAGAGCTAGATGCTCCTCCTCCTCCTCGTCATCATCCTCCTTATTAGAGGCCTCCTCCTCATCCTCGTCATCAACATCATCCCCGAAGGACTCATCATCCTTATCATCTCCTCCATTGGCAGGATAATCGACAGGATCCTCCTCCGGATCAGAGTCAGCAACATAGGCCGGTGATAGGGCTGTAGGTGAAGCATCATCTGGTAGAGGCTGATCCTCAATAGGTGCCTTAGCGTCAGATGGTACCAAGTACTCATGGTACTATGGCTTAGGTACATAATCTGGTGAAGGCGGTACCTGCTCTGGCTCCTCAGGGCCAGGCACATAGTCTGGTGAAGGTGGGTGCTCAGGACCAGGCACGTAGTCTGGCGATGGTGGTGCTTGTCCTAAGAACTGTGGTGCGGCCTCAGGTGCCTCCAGCTCATCATTAGAAACCCACTGGAATCTTCATGGCTCAGAATCAGTTTAAACAGACGTATAGGTAATTGTGGATGATGAAGACATGACTGCTGTAACAATAAAATAAACTCATATAAGTATATTATATAAGACCAGTATAGTATATACATAATATAATATAAATACGTATATAGATCATGTAAGCATCTAGTATAACCAACTAATGCAACCAACTAGTGTATGTATGTCCTGTGAAAAACTTTTGTATGATGCGATGTTTGTGAAAACGGTTATAGTCCAAGTAAAATCATTTGACCTGGTTCTCTATAACCTGGCTTTGATACCAATCTGTAACACCCCCAAATAGGGTCGCAGCGGAATATGGGTCTGGGAGTGTTACATCATAGATCAATAGCACAAGATATGAGAACGACCTCTATGTGAGTCGTTTGAAAATGATACATTGGATTAAATAAATTATTTGTTACAAAAGCCCGAAGCTTAACTTGTTCATCCTTGAAATTGTAAAGATTTTAATACATAACAAAAATTCCCAAAATGTAATACACACAAATCTTTATAGTAATGTGACACCAAAATAATGACCACCATTGTATCCTTGTTTCTTGTACCTTATTGACTTGAGAAAAACATGCTTTAAAACGTCAACATAAAGTTGGCGAATTCACAGGTTTAAGTAATGTATAAAGTAGGACCACAAGATTCCAAAGTGTAAGACATGTAACACATACAATATCTCAAAACGTAATTACGCGCTAAGCTCATGACACTGAAGCTACAACATGTATGTGTGCAAATTAATGCCAATAATGTGCCCGTGTAGATGTTCAACCCGCAACATCCAAAGTCCGACATGGTATACGTTCGTCGTTTCGGTACCGCCGAAACTAGTGAGCGCTACTCACCCGAACAGGGATGTCAATCCCAAATAGATCTATTCATAGCATTCACGCTTACTTCCAGTAATTAACAGTTCATGATTCATGGGCATAGTGGGTTACAACTACTTAGGCAAACTCGTAATTTGTTTAAAGTGTACTTGCGTCCAAATATAAAACAATGCATGTTTCTCACCCCGAGAATTGTAAATCATTGGAATCGTATAAAAATGGGGCTATGAACTCACCTCAAGTGAATTGATTGATTATATAAATCAAATAAGTGAAATGTCTCGAGAAATCTGAATGCAACCTAATTAATTATAGGCCGTATAATGTATTTAATATAAATACAACATCGTAAGTTATAGAGTTACACCACCACCTAATAGCTTTTGTTTAGTTTAAAAATTCGAAACAATATTTAAATCGTATTTGTTAAATAAATGTCTACGTATATGTATCCGTAAAATAAAATATTATCTTTGTCCAACAATTGATTATTCGTTAATAATACATGATTTAATATTTTTATTGATTATATAATGATATTATATAATTAGTTTAATTGTTTTATAAAATAATAATTATAAAGTTAAAAACGTATATAAACATTATAGAAATTATACGACAATATTTCTTAAGGTTTTTATAGCCCAAACGGACTCGAAAACACTCGTAAACCATATTTTAAGTTTCTAATACATAGTATATTTGTATAAAAATTACAGAAAACTGTTTATAAAAATTAATTTGTTTTTATAATTTCTATTTATCCGAAATCTTTAAAAACTCGTAACTTGCTCGTTTAAACTCCGTTTCGATTGTTCTTTATATGTATGGGATCGTGACGAGATAAAGTATCCAAATAAAATACTCACTATTTTTATAAAAACCTGTGTCAAACCAGTAAATTTAAAACAGTTTATAAAACTATTTTTAAACTTAAATCTTACGAAAATTGTATCTCCTTCGTTATAGCTTCGTTTTTCGAGTTCCTTATATGGTTGAAATCCTCATAACATGTACTATCATTATAAAACATCCATATATTTTATCAGATCTGAAACAGTGCCAGTTTTTATAAAACTACTTTTATAAAAACACTTTTATATATTTAATTATCGTAATCTTGTAAATATCATAACTTCTTCGTTATAGCTTCGTTTTTCGAGTTCCTTATATGCTTGGATTTCTTATGAAATGTACTATTATATAAAAATACTTCCAGAATTAATAAAACTTTGAATCTTAACAAAATACTCAAAACAGTCCGTTTATATATATAAATTATAAACTAGTTTTTATAACTTATTACTTGATTAAATTTGTACAAGTCCTCCAAGTTAATTTATACCATATCTTTGGTACATTTTAGGTCCTCTAAATTGTGTCCATCATTATGTCCAAGTA
This sequence comes from Tanacetum coccineum, assembly GCA_026074375.1. Classification (NCBI taxonomy): domain Eukaryota; kingdom Viridiplantae; phylum Streptophyta; class Magnoliopsida; order Asterales; family Asteraceae; genus Tanacetum; species Tanacetum coccineum. The sequence continues at coordinate 9,582 of BQNB010005853.1, read as the reverse complement.
AAGTGTCCAAGTAACTTGTCCTCATAATAATTTACATATAAACTTTTATATAAACTTATTAACAATATAATTTATAAATTAACCAATACTTATATAAAGTATATTCTTGCATTGAAACACCATTTCACTATATTTGCATACATATATATATATATATATATATACGAATTATGAACAAGCTCATTATATTTTATAAATCCACAAAACAAACCCTCGGTGGTGATTAGCAAATATCAACTGATATTAAATATGAAATTGAATTATTAGAAAGATTTGGTCTTATGTATTAGACACTCAATGAGATGTATGAAGATGATTACAAAATCAAAACCAAGTATTTATCCAATTACTCTCCAAGAAAACTCAATTTTTCTTATGAAACCCTAATTTTCTTTTGACTTTTAACCCTTGTATAATCAACACCCAAGCTTCCAAACCACTCTCTAATATATCTCTTTAAATATTATATACATATGAACACTTGTGTAGGCTAATACCTTGCTAAAAACTCAAAATATGGATAACCCTATGAATGTTTTTGGAGACATGGGTTATTGCTCAGGAGGATAGAGAGATTTTTTTTCATAATTTTGCTAGTTGTAGAAAAGTGTCAAGTTATGAGTCTTACATGGTACACCCTTTTATACTAGAGGTATTAGTCAAACCCACTAATAAAACCATGTCTAAGAGGTGGTAAGAGTATAAGTGTGTAAGGTGCGCTCCTCCTCCCTAAGAGGAGGGTTTAAACATGTGTTTAATACTTTGGAAGTGATATTTGAATTTTAGTCTTGTGTTTTCCTTTCACTAGGATCCGGCCATATGTAATATAAAAGTATAAATTATTTAGTTTGTGTGTATTGGGTATAAAGTGGGTATTTGTTTGAGTATAGATAGGTATTGGTGCTTCCGTGTATGCCTAAATGTATTTTATTGCGAAACGTAAACGTTTTACGTAACCGATAAAAATAAAATATGAAAAGTTATAAATTATCCTCGTAATAATTATATAACACTTGATTGACGTAAACTTTTATTTGTTTGATGTTCGTTTACGTTGAATGTTGATTTTTAGTTAACGCGATTTAACTAAACGATGAAAATTAAAAGCAAACGCGTAAAACCCTAAAAATAAATAATGGCAAGAATTGAGTCGTAAAATGACCTGAAATACCAGATTGTTACAAAATGAACATGATAATGTTATTAGCATTGTTGAGACTTCACAAGGATGGAGTGATCGTAGAGATAATCTTGTTAATGGCATGTCAATGAATGAAACATAACACTTGGCAACTGATTTTTTACCTGAATGGTTAATTTTTGGTCTTCGATCTGACCTAGTATGATTCTTGTATATGTTTCGGTATGGTTGTTCGTAGGATCGAACGCAAATTTCTGTTTATGTCTTTTGCTAGTGTGTTAATCGTCTGAATGTACATACACTTTTGGCTTATTATCTTTGCATATAGTTATTCTGTTAGGGTCGGACGCAATCTCATATTGTATAATCTTTTTGGGGTCCCTTGGCAGCAAATGCAACTCATATTATTTTAGGATTGCCTTGTTATGTGTATATTTTGGTTTTTAATAGTATTTATCTTCGAAAGAACATACAAGTAAACTTTTGGTTGCGAATTGTTGTGTGATTTATATATATATATATATATATATATATATATATATATATATATATATATATATACATTATATATAACATGAGGCATTTGACCATTTTATGCCACATCATAACGCATGTCATCATGGATGCCATATCATCACTATTATTTTTTTTAAATTCGGTTTTTAATAGTATCACTATTTTTTTTATTTGTAAAATTCGGTAGTTTTTTTTTAAATTCGGTTAGAATTTTTTTTGTTTTTGTAAAATTTGGTTTTTTTGTAAGAGAATGTTTTTTAATAAAAATTATGTTCATAGCAAGACTTGCACCCGGGTTTGCTAATTCATCAAACAAGCACCTCAACCAATTGAGCTAAGCCACAAGTTGTGATAGACAATTAAAAACAAGTATGTCATGCTTAAAAAAATTCTCATTATTCAAATAATAACAAAATCCTACACATTCGGTAATTCATATCAATCCTAGCCATAATAACAAAACCCTAAACAAAAAATCATATACACGCTCTTTTGATGAATAAAAAAACCCTAATCTAAAATCCGAATCAATGAAATCAAAAACCCTAATCTAAATCCCTGGCGTGCAAGATCTCTAATAAAGCAAGCCGTAAAACTAAAGGACAACCAAGTAAGTCAATGGTGTGTGGTTACGGCTTAACAAATATTTATGAGATTGAGTTTTATTATGTTTAAATAAATTAGGTGATTTTTAGGAATCGATAAACGGGTTTAACTAAACATCATTTAGATGGAAACATAAGCAGTAGATAAAGTCTTTGATTTAAAGTTATGTGACTCATGCTTTGATACAAAAAACCTGTAACGAAACATTTAGATGGAAACATATGCAAACTTTATCTACTGTATATGAGTAACATAACTTTAGGAAACCATATACGGCGTCAAATCATGTTCCATTGTGGAGCTACTTTGGTTTTCAATTGTTGCTGATATGTCGATCATGGGGATGAATTTGAGTCTTATGCTGAAATCAGTTGGAATCTACTAGGTATGGATCTTTCAGATTTCTTTGTTTAATGTTCTACTGTCGCTTAAAATACAATTTTAGTTTTACAGACCCATCATGTAAATTGCATAGCTTATGACCTTGCAACACTTGCTTTTTTATTCATGAGATGATTATACTGCTATGCAACATTAATACTTCCATATGTTAATATTTTGCATTTTATTGTTTTGCTTTGTTGTAGTGTTTTCTCTATGTCTTGATCTCAAAAGTACTATCGTTGGCAATTGATAGATTTCCAAAATGTTAAAAATGGACGCATAGTGATGTTGCCTATTAAAATAATCACACACATCTTCATCGTTCAAGCGATTTATAGGACGTGCCCAGAAGCCTGAAGCCTCATTTCCTTTGTTTATGGTACATCAATCTCAACCTCTTATCCATGTCTTTTTACCATAAAGAGTAATACTATTTAAATTAGGAGAAGATGATTATTATTGATAATCTTGTGATGAAGATTCATTACATATCAAGACCCTATTGTAGATATGACTATGTGAGTGGTCATGATATTATTCATAGTGTTTTGTCAATCACAGTAGCTTGGAGCTTGCATCTGCAAGGCTGCTAGGCATAGGCTAGAACATGTAGTATGGACCAGTGTCTACTTTGGGGACATAAGGCGTGTGCTTTTTGGTATGAAGTTTGTCGTACTTCTCCTCTACTTTAAAATATATTTAATGCAAAATTATGTGATTCTTTATTTTGCATTTAAGTTACTAGATGGGGCTCAATGAGTGAGTTGGGTTGGTTGGGCAATAGGTTAAAACGGGTCAAGATCAGGTGGTTATTCAATGGGCCATGTTGGACTGGTCCGTAAACACCCTCTTGTGCTTTTTCTATAGATAACGAATATGTTAATTGTTGTTGGTGAAACTTATAGTAAAAATCAAAATCTTTAAATATAATTGTTCAGGTGTCCTTCGATCCATTTTGCATGTTCAGTTTTTAGATATATATATGACTCGTGGATAAAACACAACCCGCGTCGACCTATGCTTAAAAAAGCGCGCCTTTTAGCGTCGAAGGCCACCAAGCCTCAAATATATGTTCTTCCTGTAGTTCATGTACTCCTGCATCTTAGTAACAGGTTCTTCATAAAACGCTCCAAAAACAAAATCCACGGTATGATATAACAGATACTGGACACCAAAAGATAATTAGGAACCTTGAGTCTATGATACCTCAATAATATTCAACATCTTGGTAAATTGTGCAAATAGGAGAACACAATGATTTCCTTCACGCAAGTGCTTCAAGAGCATATCATTGTTTGAAGTTTCATCGAGTCCTAAATGATTAATCATGGTCCATTTAAGTTAGCACATGACCCAAAAATGAATAAAGTAAACATTAATATTAGAGCATGCACGAGGTTTTAATTAGCTGGAATGTTGGAAGTTCATACTATGAGTATCTTTACAGGATCAAAGCTCTGCATAGGAGGGCATGAACCAAAGATCTGGTGAGTGAGCTGGAGAGCGGGTTTCTATTAGGTAGTAATCTGTCGATTTCCTCTTTCAGATGGTGTGGACCACTTTCTGGTTTCTAGGTCCACTAAAGCCAGAAATGCTTGCAAATCCGAGTAATAATCTCTTAATCCAAGGATGATGTAGTTCCTCAACCTTTCTGTACGCAAAATCTCTATTCACGCAGTCAGCATTAATCTAATGATCATATAGGGAGCAATTTCAGTTGATACCTTAAAGGGCATATAAACCAGGATAGCAGATTTGCCATAAGTGCATCATTTATATACGGACATAGTACACCGCGTCGACCCATTCATCCGTTCAAAAGATTTACTTAGATGTGGGTTTAACTATTCATGGTTGGGGATGTTGTCACTTTCTATCCTTTTCATTAGTTTGTCTTCATAAACGAGGACAAAGCTGCTGCCCACTTGAAGGTTTGTTTTGATTGTATGCTTTATGGCATGTATAAAGTTCCTATATATGCTTTCTGGAACCTTGAATGAAAACCTTGAATCTTTAGGCCTGTTTTTTATGATTATTGATGTCGTTATGTTTTGTTTTTTTCAGGTTCACCATTACATGCCCAAGCATTATCTTCCTAATATTATAAGGTTTTGTGGGAAGCTTGAGATAGATCGACTGCTACCTAAGCTAAAAGCTAAAGATCATTGGGTATATATTGTACTATTACAAGTGTCTTTGTTTTTCCTAGGTTTATTCGTATTGTTAGATAAATGCTAATTAAGGATACATAAGTCGTGTTAACTTACTTTTCTTCTTACATATGATTTGTAAATTTTACATGAACAATATGAATTTGAAGAATACTGAATACATACAATCCACCTTGATGACCCTTTATATGCTCTTGAAGCTTGGATAAGATATGAAAAACCCTTCCAAACCCACGTATCCACTAACCAAATACCCATGGCACGACAACAACACATGTTGTAGTATCACTTCATAACTCTATTTCAATAAAATGCCTGATAATGTAAGTGAAATACGTGCCTAATAAAGATGCTTTAAATTTCTAGAAATCCATTGGACCACCAATTGATGGTAATAGTTCAAAGCATGATAACAATTCAAATCAACCAACTGGACCAAGTTAATGTTTGAATGCAAAAACTCAAGCAGTTGTTATGAGCAACGGAGATAGTGCAAATATCAGTTAACAAGAGCCTGTTGTTAAACAAAGTGTTACTAATGTTACTTATGTTGGACCAGCAGAGAAGCCTATGATCGATGTCAACTACAAGGTTGAGGAGAAGACCTTTGCCGCTGAGGGAATCTCTTCTATGGTCCTCATCAAGATGAAGGAATTTGGTTTTTACTAAAATTATGGTCTTAAGTCTTAGAACAATAATGTCATTCTCATAACATTGTTGATGATTCAGAAACCTCGAGTAATGAAGAATCCTAAGAAACATATGAACAATGTTCGTGATCAAAAGGTAGTGAACACGAAACATGCACGCCATAACAAAATGCAAGGAATTGAAGGTGTAACAGACCAGGTATGTGTACTACCATCATACTAGCACTAACTGTAAATAGTTAACTTTTCATAAATAGTTGATCCATTAATTTGATTTCAACCAGTTGTTGCATAGTTTAATTTAGTTAATATAAGATGAATATAATTATCTAAGCAAAACAAATTGGGAATCTATCAACATATAATATATATTTGGACGACTTTCTACCTATTTGACCCGTTAAAGATAAATTGTGACTCATTTTACCTACCTAAAGTTAACTTAAAAAATATTATCTTGACCCATTAGGGATAGATTATAACCCAAATCAAGCAATTAAATAACTAAATTGTCACATCTACATCTGATGTTGAGTCAAATTAGGGCCTACAACATATGCTATCGTCGTTCAAGTTATTCTTGCTACTAACACTTTCAGCTTTGAATATTAGTTCAAGTTTGAGCAGTTAATAAGGGAAGTGAAATATTCTTTGCCACGTGGTATAGGTGCCGATAAGAAGAACACAAAAGCTACCTGACAAAATTATTGCCTTTGAGAAGCTTGTCTCTCCTTATGGCAAGGTTAGGCTTTACACAAAGATTGTCCGTTTTATTATATGGTTACTACTCCCATGAAATGAAGACTAAAGTGGGATAATTATCATGTTTTTGACAAGAAAAAATAAAAATGAATCTCTAACTCACATGGTGCTCGATGCAGACGAACACAACTTCTATGCTCCAAGAAGCTCATATATCTATCAATCTCCTTTATGACCAAATTTAGGTAAACTTTGCTTCTTTAAAAAGTCGTAATACGGAACAAAATCGTTAAAGTCTATTAATTTGGAATTTGAATTTATTTGATGAACATAAGTTGCTGCAAAGTACGCACACTCCAACGATCAACATTGGCCAACTCTAAAATAGTGTAAAAACAAGATTTACATAAATGTTACATTATTGAGGATAGGTCGCTTTTTCACTTGCGTATAATAAGTGAGTCGGTTTGGGTTGAATGATTATTTATTACAAACGAGTTAAATTAACGCAAGTAGCCAAAAAGGAATAACTTAAATGGGTCAAACTGGTCTAAAAGTGACCAAAAGTCTATTTTATGCATACATCCGCCTAATCGGCTAATGTTTTATTAAAAAATTTACAGTTTACTGTAATCATTTTTCATTGTAATACTAACATATACATTATTTTGTTATAGAAAACAGATAAGGCAAACATGGTACTTTTTGATGTGTACCATTACCTGACCTTAACAACGATGATACGAGACAAAATGTTGAGGTTTAGTTTGTTTGTTTACTATTTCATCAATTAAAGTTTCTCCATAGATTCATTTTTTTGTTGTTCCTACGTGATAAATACTTAGCATAACGATGTGTAGTATGTGGAGGTGGTTCGGCAATGCATTTTTTATCGTAATTTTTATGCAGACATCTACGTCAAATCGGTACATTGTACATGCTCAATGCCAATGGAGCTAACATGTTCAAAATTGAGTGCAAGTGAAATGCTTCCATCACATGTTGTGAATCCTCTCATGTACCATAGGTACGAAAAGAAGTTCTGCTGACTTGGACCATGTTCTCTCATGAAAAGTGGGACTTGGATCATTTATGCAAGGGTAATCATTCTTTGGTAGTTCATTTTTGCTAAGCTTTTTGATTAGTTCCTAAAACATAATGTGCACTTTAGTTCCTCACACAAGCTAGAAACACGGCTTTTTTGTGTATGTATCTGTGGTACCATACCACAATTATAGGATAAAACGTGATAACTGCCAAGTTGATTCTTCAATTATAGTAAGGTTTACAAAGTTATTAAATTATAGTCTTTCAATCTAAAACTACACTTTTGTAGTTTTCTTAGTGTTATATATATCAATAACACAAAAAACAAAAAATAACAATGTTAAAAAAAATAAAAATCTTAATTTTAATTACTTAATGTAAATTACTTTTAGTGTTTGCTAATGTACAACTTTCAATATACTTCATAAAAAATGTATACTGATAATTAAAAACAATCAAACATACTAAGTAAAAAAATTGTTCCTATAATAAACAAACTTAACAAACAAATGTTTAGTCAAAAAAGCAAAAAAACAAAAATCACAAGTCATACCCGCTCATCGGGTGGGTTTTGCAACTAGTATATATATATGTATACATATATTAGTTTACTTATTTTTAATATTCAATTATGATTATAAAAAAAACAAATGAATGAGTATAACAAAATAAAAAATATGTTTCCATTTCTTTAGTTTCTACCAAACAGAAGAAATGACATATTCTCATTTCCGAGGTCATATTCTCAGTTATTTTCAAACACGAGAAATCACTAAATATTCTCATTCAATTTCATTTCTCTAAATTATATTTTCTGCTTCATTTCTAATCTTTAAAATTCTCTCTACCAAATGTGCCCTTAACCCCTTAAACAAATTTACACATATTTGAATTTCAAATGAGGTAGTATGAATGTGTCAATAAAGATGTCAGATATCACTTCCGTTAACAGATGTCAATATGCTCTCCTTATATATTAAGGGTGTGTTTGGTATCCGGGTTTTAATAGGTAGGAATGGATGTATGCATGAATATATTCGTTTGGTACACTTCTCAAAACAGAATATCTGGAATTGACCCCACAAATACATTCACCGATGATCATATTGGTTTTGGATGAATCCATTGTGTGGAAATCATAAAGGGGGTGAATACGTTTCCATTTAAAAACTTAAAATGTTTCGTATCAAATTGCCGATCAAGTTAGACACAATATGAAAAGTATGTATACAACATTTATATTTACTAGAGCACAATCATAATATTAACCTGTATCTTTGACATAATTATCATCCAAACAATATAAGTAACAATTCACACACATATGGATATGATGCAAATATAAATGTAAAGCGATAACGTAAATAAAAATGTAAAGCGAAAGGTAAAAGGAAATGCAAACCAGACACAAAGATTTATAGTGGTTCGGTCACGAAGCACCTCTTCGCCCTACTCCACTCCCCGAGTACCCAACTCGAGAGTTACTTCACTAGTCAACAAGCTCCCGTTAGGCGGAGAAAACCATACACAACTTGAGCTTACACCAATTTCCGACACTAAGTGAAATGTCGAGTTCTAATCCTAGCTAGAACTAATCTATCACACCTTTTGTATTTTGAGGACTAAAATACCAACCACACTATCACGACTTCACTTCACCTATACACTAACACGATCACCACGATCTTTCTAACACACCTTCCTATGATCACCACGATCTAACACACCCTCCTATGATCACCACGATCTAACACACCTTCCTATTATCACCACGATCTAACAACTATACACACAACTACACAAGTTTGGAATAAATGGACTTGATCTATACATTGTGAATGTAACACATGTCACAAATGCACTAACTAAACTACATAAATTCGTATCTTGATGATAGTGAGAGTTCTTCTCTTGCACTTGGAGGAATAAGCTTGAATCACTTGAAAATAAATGCTTATGATTACATGAACAAAGGGTTTTTTATAGGATGTAGAAGATGTATAAACTGATTTGGGACAGAAAGAAAATAAGTGCAAAAGGTGAAAAATCAGCGGGAAACAATCCACTATTTATAGGCAAAGCTGGGAGTGTTTCTCTATGGCCGACGCCTTTAGCTCATGTGTCGGCCCCCATATCACTAATGGGGCCGCCCAGGCCAAGACGCTCCCTTTTTTGTCTTTTCCAGGGAAGGTGTTTTCTGAAACATTTCTAGCCGTTTTTAGGTAAAAAATTTGAATTCAAAATATTTATTTTGAATAAAACATTTCTTTTAAATACAAAATTTTTTTGTATAAGTTTTAAAAATGTTTGTTACATTTTATAAAAAAATGTAAGGTTTAGAAAAATTAAATACCTTTGATCAATA